>JAEANM010014298.1:0-14054 GCA_017656035.1 Myanophis thanlyinensis
TATCTAGAATTCTTCTACTTATCAAATATTACTAAAAACGTTAAGTGAAAGTATCAGTTGACCAAAGCCAAGAGACAACAGTCAGTATTTGTGATAGTATCCGATAAGAACAATTGTATATAGGAAATTTTGTCTTGAAAGCAAGAGGAGTAAATCACATGAAATGAAGAAAAACAGATATATTTGTTTGTAAAAATAACCAGGGGGGTAAATAAATGTAACAAATCTGAATTAAGTTTGTCTGATTTTGTGAAATGGAACTGATGGATCCTACAGGGAAGTGAAGGTTTAGGCTTAATTATGAAAGAAAGGCTCCAATGTATGTCAGCATAAAATTAATTACTGTCATTTAGTTTGTTGTGGGTATATTTGAAAGAGTGAATTCATATCTCGTTATTGTCTTTTTTTTTACACTCCAGTGAATGGTGATGGTGGAAAAAACAGGGATGAAGTTTTGAAGAAAAATAGTAACTGAATGAATGTGATCTGAGGAGGAAAATATGTTGAATATATGAAAAGAAGAAAGGAAGCACATTAAAACTGACTGGGTGATTTGTGGACCTATAAATGAATAAAATTGTGACTATTTGCCGAGTATCTGCTTTAAAAAGTCCATTTCAAGTATGTGCTTATCTCTCATCTTTTTTGCATTGCAAAATAATGATTGCTGCAAAAAAAATGATGAGACAAAGTTATTGTATAATCTGCAGAGATTAAAAAGATTGGAAAGAATGTAGTCAAACAGAAAAAGGAATGGTTAAGACTGAAAGAGGCAAAGAAAATTCAGACTGGTTTTGTTAGAAATAATAATAAAAAACATTTTAGAAGTGAGTGAAGAGGGCTAAACAAGAAGACCCCATTAGAGAGGACTTTGGAATGAAATATAAAAGTGATTAAATATTTTGTGATGGAATTGAAATGAGAGAATTTTTTTTGAGAAAGAAAATTTCATCAAGGATTACACATACTTGATCTAAAATTAGATTAATTAGATGAATTAATGTATACAATATACCTTTGTATACAATTCACTAACAATGGGGAAATGGAGTAAGAAATGTTAAGCTGTAGAAATGCTGGAAGAAAGATACAATTGACATGTGAACTGCAGATAAGGATTGTGTATAAGAGCATACCTGTTTTGTGTTATGGAAAAGAGGGTCGGGTAAGTCAAGGGAGACACACATGTAAGTGGATTGTGGTAGGAGTGGGGTGCAGTAAAGGGATGAGATTGGGTCAAGAATGAATGGATGCTAAGAATTATGTAAAAAAGAGAGGGACTATTAGGAAAGAAGTATGCTGAAATGGTTTGAACATACAGAGAAAATTAATGTGGATGAAAACAATAAGCCTATAAAGAGAAAATGTCAAGAAGAAGGACAAAACTGAGAAAATTGTGGCTGGTTGCAATTAATAAAATCCCGAAAGATGGAGAAGTGAGAAATTTAAAGAACAAGAAACTTGAGAAGTGATGCATAGACCTGGTTGAAACAAGGATGGCTTGCAAGGACAAAAATGGCTTGGAAAAATATAGTGAATGATTTTGCTACAAACATGTTTAACCAATGCTTTCTTTTCCTTTTGTCATCTCAAATATAACATGATAATAAAATATTTTAACATTTAAATGATCTATTTATTAAATTTCAATTCTTAGGTGCAGTCTTACACACAATTTTCAATGAAGTGTATGAATTAAGGAAGTGATATGAAAAGTGCTCTGTTTTTCTTACTTACCATGAGCCAACTTGAGATAAAAAGAGCTACTGGACAAAGAAATAATTTCTCTACTGCTATTCTATAACATTCCAAGAGGACATTTAATGGATACCAAAGATACATGGGCAAGATGTAGGCAAAAGAAAGATCATTCCCAACATTATTGTACGTTACGTGAAAACTGACTCTCCTTCTAGTCAGTAAACCCAATTGTGTCAAAATGAGCAGCAGTAAATACAAGCTTTTGTTCCAAATCTTCTAGTTCTAATATTACATATTGTAAAGACATGATGCCTTATAACATAAAGATGTGAATGAGAAATCCCAAGGTACGGTACTGTAATTTTTTTAATGTAATATATTTCCAAAGTCTGTCTTCAGTGATATGGTTGAAGACAAGAAACAGAAAAATAGAAGAACTAAAACATCTGCTGAATTCACTAGATCAAATGACAGCTCTCTTGCTAATTGTTGAGAAATAACCCAATTTTGCAAAGACGATGAGAAAAACTGAGTGAAAAGAGGGAACTGTCCTTGGTGCTGAAAAAGGCCAGAGCAGTCAAGACCAGACCAGATCAGCCCTTCGTTCTGGAAAAAAGTGAATTTTAAAGAGGAACGGCTCTTCATTATATAGAATTTCTCTGCAAGCACATGTGATGGTCGATAGAAACTTAATGTTTTTAGGTTAGCAACCCAATTCTCAAGAAGCTTTCAGAGTATCTGTGGAAGGTAATAGATTATCTCAGCATGATTGAGAGAAGAGCATAAAATGTGTACATGAACTTGATCTGGAAGGAGCATTTGATGTGCTTTTTTTTGGGGGGGGGCTCTGTTTTAGCTATTTTTGTGTGTGGAGTGGTTTAGAAGTTCCTAGACACTGTGCAGAAGATGCTAATGCACCAAAGTCAGGGCTCCCTGCTTTGCTGTGATATTTTGCAAATCTGGGAAATAGATGTCATGCATAACAGCCCAGCATGAAGTGTGGATCCAGTTATCTTAACTATGGAGAAAATTTTCCTTCATCATCTCCATGAAAAAGGAAGGTAAAAAAAATGTGGCTTCATTTCCCCACAGTGACAACATCAGGGGCACTAAACTCACCATGCTGTAAGGTCACTGCATTTAGTACAAGCCACTTGGGAAACAAGAATCCCAGGGAGAGGCAAATGGAGAACAAAAAGTAGTAATGGAAAGAATTCTAAATTGCTGCAAGCAGAAGCTAATAGGCTGCAATTCAGCTGGTTGGAAAGGAAAATTTGCTTCCCTGAGGAAATTCAATACTACCCTAAATACATGCCAATGACCATTCTGAAATATAATAATTTACATATGCACTTCTCCATAATGGGTGTTAATCAAATTCTGTACTTTTCAATTTCAGCCCCCCCGCTTCCCCCCCCAAAAAAAGGAAAAGAAAAAAGGCTGTTTCTATAAGTTCTACTGTTCAAAATGTCTTGCCTTCAAAATGTATAAATTTCACATTATTATTCAGGCATGATAGCACCAGAATAATTAAGGTTGCATCAAGAATATAATAGGGGCTAAAACATTTAATATCTCCAAAAGTACACGATCAATCTTAATGAAACTTTCTAGGGGGTTAGTTCCAAGGACTTTTCAATTTGCTAAACAGTTATGGTTTACAGTGCTTGAATGTTAAGGGGCAAAAACTGGATTTTGAAATACAAGCAGTGTGTTCCCACTGCTTTTGAAATGCAGTTTTGGCAAAATATAGAAAATTCATACCAAGCAGTTAGTAGCTTCAGTAGTTTAACATAATCAATGCTTTTAGAAATATAAGCATTTGTTTTCCTGAATGGAAAAAAAAAAGATCCAGGGATAGGCTTTGAATTCTGTACTAAGCCAAGAGCTGGTTTTGCCTTAGCCTGCTAAATATATTTTGTAAATCATGGCTTATGGCGGACACAATCAATTGTGACTTATTCAGTTTTTAAAAGATTAGATTAGTGCAATGTGCCAATAGAATGTGAAAATTTGCTTGTGAGTAAGCATCCAGCTTGGTAGAGATATCTTTTAAATTTATTTTCATTTTTTCATGTATAATATTGTTACTAAGTCCTGATTCATTTCTCACTTGAATGGCAGACTTCCCAAAGTGATACCTTCCATGTGTATGATATTAAAATTTTCATGGCTGAGCTAACTAACACTAAATGCATAGAGAAGATCCAACCATTCCCTCCTACTAACCAATAAAACTAGATTTTATAGAGGGTGTAGGCTTATATTTCCATCCTCTTCTTTCTTGGTTTAGCCAAATAAATAAAGAAAGCTTGGTGGCCAGGGCAAACATCTTTCAGGAGACCCTCCCTCTGTTCTAACCTGGGTTTATAGATCTCACTTTGCATTTTATTGAAGACAAGTCCATTGAATTTCCAAGCTAGCCAGGGGTTCAGAGGGGTGTGTGGTTGCATTATGTGATGGGCAAATGCAGAGTCTAAGAAGAATGGTGCAAGTGCCATGAGTGAGTGGTGCAAGTGCCTGGAATAAAAGTGTAGCATTTTGTGTATTTTTGGGGTGGCGGCGGCAATGAGAAATACTTAGCTCTGGCTACTGGGAGCACATTTCCACGAGCTAGAGATCTATCGTTCATTTTCTTGCTTCTGCTTGCGATCAGTGGCTGAATCACAGTGCTTTTTACAGTTCCATCTAGAGTTCAGTGTTTTCTTCAAAATGCCAAGCATTTTAAAATCCAATTTTTTCAGACCTAGATTGAAAGCTCTCTTTTTTAAATGGTTTAGTGATTTTATTGCTCATAGTATTCCTTTTATTGGAGACATTTTGCTCCTAATGTATTAGTTCTATGCCATTATGCTACTATTTTCAACTGCAGATTTTGTATTTCATATATCTGGTACTGTTGGGTGATTTGAAAGTATTAAGGTTGATTTTCTCAACCTAGAAAACACATCGATACTTCTCATAATGTGAATAGGTGCCACACTTATATAAGAAATGATATACTGATAATGAGAACCAGTCTGGTGTAGTGATGAAGGCATCAGACTAGAAACCAAGAGATGGTGAGTTCCAGCACCACTTTAAGCACATTTCTACAGCTTAATATTTCTTACTCCATTTCCCTCTTTTATTAAGGCTTTTATTGTTCTTAAGCACAACAATCCAGACTGACAGACCTGAGAGTAGAGCTTTCTATGCCTCTCATGTGATTTGGTGAACCTCTGGATTGTTGTCCTCACAACTAGTATTCCTAATCTTAGTAAGAATGAAATATTCGAATTTATTTGGAATTACTCCCAAGTAAGATGCTGATATGGAATTGTAGACTTATTTGCTACATGCTAATTTAGTTGCAGAAGTTATTTCCTCCAGAGCAGATTTGCCATTACATGCATATTCCTTGATTAATTCAACTAAGCATACAAACTACCTTGATTTATCTATTGGCTCTTGATAAAATACTCCATAATGCCTGTTTTGTGGTATCTTCTTCACTTTTTAAACTTGCCATTTGATTATCAAATAAAGAACATCTATGTATTTTTACTGTGCTTATCTTTCTTACGTGCATACATAAATATGTAGATGCATGCAGACTTATTTATTTATTCATCTTTACTTATTAAACACCTTTATTTATTTACTGCATTTTTAGACCACTATATTACCCAAGGTCAAAATATGTGTAAGATAGCTATATGTGGATGATTGTTTTCCTATCAATTCTTATCAAGTCACTGTAGCATGTTATAATGCTCTTTTAAAAATACAAAAATTCTTTGCCAAGTTTGTTAACTTTTATTTTTACTTTAGCTCATTCTCTTTTGAAAAACACTCAATCATATAATTTAGTTGCCGTGGAATATAGATCATAATAATTGCTTATGCTTTTTACAAGTACTGTAGCTTTTCATTTCTGAAAAAAAGCAAATTATTCACTTTTTCCTTTTCCTCTTAAATGCACTTGTCAAATGTATGAGAAGTAAGAGAAGAGCTCTAACAAAATATTTGTTGTTTTTCACTGCTCATTGGCAAAGCCTTACCTTCTGCTTAAAACTCTTTCTAGAACAAAGCCAAATCATGAGCCCTGTCTAAATTTTTTGTTGTTAGTTGCAAAGTCATGTCCGACCCATCATGACCCCATGGACAATGTTCCTTCAGGTCTTCCTGTCCTCTACCATCCCCCAAAATCCATTTAAGCTCATGCCGACTGCTTCAGTGACTCCACCATCCAGCCACCTCATTCTCTGCCATCCCCTTCTTCTTTTGCCCTCAGTCATTCCCAGCATTAGGCTAAATTTATTTATGTATATTTATTAATTAAATTTATATACCATCCATCTTGCTGTTTGGGGTGACCCTAAGAAACAATACTTAACTTACTTAGCAATACAATAACAGAACAATACTTAACAAAAATACTACAGTTGACATACAGTACATCCACAAAATTAGCAGAATCACTTTTCCGGGCAGAAATGGAAAGTCACAAAAAATTTGCCAGACAGGCAAGCCTGATCTAGGGCTGATTTCTCATCTAATTCCAAACCATAATAAAATGAAATGGGATCTGGCAATAAGCAACTTTGATGCTTATTCAATGAAGATAATATATATTCCTAGATGTTCTGAGCAGGTTCACTTACACCTGTATGGGTAAACAAGCAGAGGTAATGGTTTGTGGGTCATCCTGAAAACAGTATATTACCTGATTTAAAGGTCTGGTTGGCATACGTTTGCATCCATGTCTGTCAAAGCTTTTCTGTGCGTGTGAAACTAACTTCCCATCCAGTACAGCCATTAGCATCTATCCTCTATCCAAGCCCCGAGAGGAGATCTACTCTAACCTGAAAGCTATGCTAAGTGACTTCTTGTTTTCAGTGTTTCAGAAGTTCTTCAAACTCTTCCTGTGTTGCTTGAAACTCTGTCATGGGTTTCATCTACCTATTTTATTATGCAAACAACAATTGTACCCTATGCTGGGGATAGCTCACAGAATACACACTGTGTCAAATAGCATGCAAGAAAAATGCTAAATATAGATTTAAAGAGGGCCCTGCTTTGCTAGAGCATCCCAGTCTCCCATCCTAATAGTTCTTGGTTTTGCTCATGAAACAAAGCACGGAAATTCACTTCTGCAACCCTTGCCTCCCACACAGGAACAAAAATGCTGGAGGCATAGCTTGTTGTTGCTCTTAGGCAAGAAAATCCACAAAGCACACACATAGCTAGTGACCTCCTCAGAGGCGTAGCTGTTTAGATAATTATTTTAAAAAACCGTGAACTTCCCTACTTCAAAACACATTATCTTGTTTGATTTCTTTTTTAAATGAAGCCCACGTACCCTCTTATTACAAGATTATTTTTTCTTCTCCCAGAAGGCATTCTTTGACGTTACCCAGATATGCCCTAAAAACTGTTGTAAGCTGTGATATCCTCCATTTGTCTTATTGCAGGCACATTTCCTTTTTTGTACCCAAAGCATGCCTTGAAATTATGACAGTGAGTAAATAAAAGTGAGTTCCGGGTTATTATTCAGAGGAATGCACAAAACAGACTTCAATTTTCCTTTGGTTTCCTCAATTATATTTCCTAACTTAATTTTCTTGTTCATTTCCTAAGTTTATAGTTCAGGATTCCCCAGTGCATTGGCTGTGTGCTTTTCAGAACCAGCATTATTGCTATAACTGTCTTATGAAGCACAATATACTTTTATGCATGAGGAATTGTTATTATTACAACTTTAGTGGTGGAACCTTGAGATTCAGAGCAGAAGAACAGAGCATCAACAACAAATCCTTGTAGATACTGTTTTCCTCTGAGAATTCTTTACTGTAGCAAGGATTTAGTTATGTGCAGCCCTGGTAATAGTAGGACTTCTCCTTTAGAGAAATGGATCTTCGTCTTTTCTAATCTGTATCCCACCTATCAGTCAATGAAAGAGTTTGGATCTCCGTAGAAACCCAAAAGCATGAAAACAAAGAAACGACTAAAGGATTGGATGCTAATAGGCAGCTTCATGATTTGCTTCATTAGTAGTTTGGTCTAAGCAAGGATGATGATAAAAATAAAATTAATCATCACATTTAATCCACTGGTGCCAATGCAATGAAATCATTCCACTGATATAGTTCTCCATTTATGCCTATAACAAGTCTCTGTAGGTGTATTTCAGAAAATGTCATTAAAAAGGATAACATTAAGTTGTATTGTGTCAACCAGTCTGGCAATTCAGCAGATGGATTCCAAGGATTGTGTGTCTGTAGGTATATATTTGGATGTGTGAGAATACTGCCTACCTGAATGACTTGTTTCAGAGAATCAATAAATACCAATGAATTAGTCCACATGGATTAGCATCATTTTTAAGTGATGCCAAATACCAAAAACAGCCTTTCCTCAATTTTGTGCTGGCCAAATGATTGAATACATCTTCTATAATTTCAAATTAGCAGGTTCTTTGATTTAGACATCTAATATGTTAGAAGGAAATTGTGGGAATTCTAATCTAGGATCTGGAGGCCATTGAGTTAAGCAAGAGCATCTCTGTATTAGGTGACAGTTCAAGGTCTCATACTTTTAATGAGGCTAGGCAATTAGCTGAATACGATAAATAAATACGATAAATAAATTAGCTAGGCAAGGTTAGTGCCATGTCTCTACCAATTGCCCTTAAGTTGGGCAGAATTAGCCTCTCTACACAATGATATTAACTTGCGTTTGAAAAAAAATCCCCCTTGCTATGTTTACAGTCTGGTTCTGAAAAGCAGTAAAAGTTAAGCTTCTGTGTCACTTTTTATTAAACTCCTAAGTGATTTAATAGAGAATTTTAAAAACCATATTAAAGTATTAAAGCTTGCAGGTGTCAGAGATTTAACAATCTTGATCCTCCAAGCTGCCACTAAAGGGAGGCCAAGAGTTATATTTCCAGCACGTGGTATATTCTCTCCTGAACAGCATGAAAGGAAGGCACAGTGGGCATTCTATATAGAAAATCTTGTGTGTTCCACATGGGGAGAAGCCTATACTAGCCTCCTAATACTTTGTGCATAATGATTCCCTGCTCTTGGTTACTCCATTTACTTGTACTATGGCGGAATTGAAAGACTGACAATGCAGATTCATAACCAACAAACTGTGCTTTGACTGATGGGGAAGCTAAGGGCCATGAGAAAGGGCCACAGCCTATTGTCTATAGGATGCTCAACATACAGTAGGTAGACAGCAGCAAAGAGTGGCCCCTTACCAAACAATAGGAGAAGGATGTGACTTCTCTAGAAGCTGCAGGACTGCTTGCTTCCTCCCCCCTAATAGCACTGAATCTTTGACGGATACCTGGAATTAGGCAACTTCTTTGCTTAATCTTTTGTTAACGTCGATAAATAAATTGGAATGTTGTAGGAGAGATAAAAAGAGGATTGCACTCTGCTTTCATGGTCATGTCCTTTTCCAACCATGCTGTGCAACATAAACATTAAAAAATGCAAGAGGTGTGTTAGAAAAATACTACATGTTTTTGGGACACATTCAAGGAGCACCACTTTCTTGGCAAAAAAGATAAAATAAGCCTTCCCAGTTGCTATCTAGTCTAGGAGAGCTAAGTTTCAAGAATAGCTGTTCCACCCTACCTTCCTAAAGCAAAAGACAAAAAATATCTGGGGGTGGTGGTGGTGTTTAAAAACAAATTAATTTTCTCAGTAAAAAAAGCATCATTTAGGCCAGGACTGTTTTGGAGCTGACAAGAAGGAATAAGTTCTCCACCCACTGACAAGCCAGTGGCATGCAGGGGCAGGAGACAAATCAGGCTATAAGCAGGCAGCAGTGGCAAGAGCTTTTGGAACATGCAGAGTTTAATCCCACAAAATTGCAAATCTGTTGAAAGAGTTTACACCATGAAGTTTTCCTGGGGCAAAGAGCCCTTCAGGATTAGCAAGGGTGGATGAAAGTTTTTTTCCTTCTAGTGCTGGTGCAGCGATTTGAGATCCTATCTCTTTTTCATATTTATCCATGGCAAGATGAGCCTGGTACATGAATGCATCCACAATTTCCCTGAAATGCTAGAAAGAGTGGGAGGGAGAAACACATCACTTCAAAGGGGCAGATGCAGATATACTTCCTCCCTGTGTATTAATACTGCATACATTAAAATGGTTTGAAACTGTGTGCAAGCAAAGTTGCAATCACGGTTGGCTGAATTTGTCATGATTTTCCCCATTTCCTTTGTAGAATGCATCTGGTTCAGGAACTGTGGTTTATTAGTTCTGCTGTGGTAAGCCAATTACTTCACAATTACCCTACACAAATACACTCATGTGTAATAGCAGTGGACAGAAATACAATACAAGCAATGCACAAACCAATAGTGCGCCAAATAGAAATTAGATAGCCTGTTGTGCAAATTATGCATCTAGTCAACTCTTCTGCGACTGAGCATGTACAAACACTTCCTGTCTTTCATTTCATGAAAAGAAGCAAAATTCAGAGGGAGTGAGAGGCAAGGGCAAAGTTGCCTGAGAGGCAGAGTAACAAAGTGACGGAAACATGCATTGCGACAGCCCATCAGATTCAGTTCTCTGACTCACAGGAGAAGCATTTTCAATATGGTACTCAAGAACACAGTTGTGTCCCTTTTAATTAGCATGGCGATTCCACTTTGAAACAGTCAGAAGTCATTATTGGGAAAGCTGCTCAGGTGAAAGCCACTCTTTGCTTCGTGCAATGAGAAGATTAAGCCAAGGAATGGAACTTTCCAAGGCAAAGGAAGAGCAGACTAACAGTAGTTAGTACTCAAAGATGATCAAGCAGCAGTTCTGGCCAAAATTACAGCTCATCACAAAAGAGATACCAGTGACAGTACCATTAAAAAAAATCAATAGGTGGCTTTGGTGCAGGACAGCTAACCTCACTCTAGGTTACTGAATTTTGAGATATGGATCTCAAAAACAGGGAATTGGACAGTTAATAGGCACGTTCACTGCTCACTTCATAAGCAAAGTTTATTTTCTAATCAATTTACAGTAGCTGCTCATAGATCAGTCTTCTAGGCCAGCACTTTAATCACTATACCAAACTCACCTTTGTTAGAGGTCTAACTCTGCACTAAAGAGAGGATCTATCCAATCCTGATTCCATGACATGTACTGAAATCAATGCAGAAATCAATGTATTCCTTGTAACAGCAAAGATGTTACAATGTATCATGATGATCATGATGATCAATGTATCATCATCATCATCATCATCATCCTTTTTTACTAGAAGATACATACCAAAGTTAGATGTAATTTGTTTTTATGAAACTACTGATATATACATTCTGAGTGAAATGCACAATCAGTCTCCAGTCTGCATTGGGCAGAGGTTGGAACTAGATGACTTCCAAAATTCCTTCCCACCCTCATTCTATGACTACAATTTTAGTGGGTCTCAGAATGTCTGAAATTGATGCCAAATTGTGGCTTGAGGATGGACTTTTAAATATTTCCCTTTCCATCCTATTATTTTTCAGAGGCGCTGTAACATTTCTGAATTGTAATAGAAAGTTGTGACTTTGTGACCCTGTACATGAATAAAGTGTTGAAGCTCATGAAGGCTTGATACACAAAGCTCACAGCAAATTGAAGCTTAATCAGCACATGGAGACAAAGATGTTCAACCCTTCCCTATGTATTTAACCACTAGTGTTATAAAAACCTCATTCCATTTTTCCATCTAGATTTTTAACCTGAGGGCAACTTCATTTTCTAGGTCTTTAGTTCATAAACATTAGGCATAACTCCAAATAGTTTTTTATAATTCACAAGATTCTTGAGATATTATTCATCTACAGGTTTCCCCAACTTTTAGTTACACCTGACTCTGTTTCTCATAATCCCAGATTATCTGGTTCATTATCCTTTCATACATCAGAAAAACATCAGTTTAGGAAAGGTAATATAATACCTCCTTGTAATAAAGCAACAGACATTTTCTTGTAGAGCAATTATACACTCCGATAATGGTGTACCCACATGTAGCCAATTGACATTAGAATATAGGAAAGAACTGGTTAAGAATCAGTCCCCGAAAACTCAAGCATAGAATAAATAATTGTTTTAGTTTGTTTTTTTAGTAACTTTTCTATAAGGGGAACATGCAAGGGGAAATTAATCCAATTCTTTTGTCCATGCCATAGAATTCTTTTTTAAATGAACATACAGCACATGATCTCTGGTCTTAATATGAAGAGTTCTGTGATAAGGAAGAACTTACAGCCTTTGTAGATGTCTGTAGGTATCTGTACAGCTGCATACGAGTAATTAACTTTGGTTTTGAAGTTATCATCATCTGTGAATTCCAGCTTCAAGGAATTGGATTTCTCTCTTTCAATCTCTTCCCCTTCTGGGTCATCCTAGGGAAAGAAAAGGACACACATCATAAAAAAAGAAATAAAGTCATGAAAATAGTGATAATGCTCCAAAGATGGCATTGCAGAGGGTTTTTCCCTTTGAACAAGTCCCAAGAAAGAAATGTCTATAGAAATTTTCAATCATCCAGGCTATGGTTGTCCCAAAGGTGGTTTTTTCGAAAAAGCAACTGAGATTTCTTGGGGGGTTTTCCCCTTGGAAAACGTTTTGCTTTTCATCCAAGAAACTTCTTCAATTCAGAACTTCAGAACTGAAGAAGCTTCTTGGATGAGAAGCAAAATGTGTTCAAAGGGGAAAAAAAACCCAAGAAAGTTCAGTTGTCTTTTGGAAAAAGCAACTTTGGAATATCCAAGAAAAAGGAACCACCAAGTTCTTATCTTCAAGAACTTGGTCCTAAAAGGAAGCAAGCTGGGGACACCTTCTCATCTGCTGATATGCTATCACTAGCCAATTCGAGCATTCAGCTACAAGTAATGCACTGTGCTAATCTAACAACTGTACTGCATGCATAGTGTCTACAAGTGCATATGTCCACACACACAAGCACTCTGATATAGAAATTATCTCTTGAATTAACATTTTTGACATAGTCTTATAAATAGCTTTTCCCAGTCTTATAAATAGAGGTTTTCCAAACACAATATTATAACATTTAATCTTTTTATAACTGTTAAACTCATTACATTTTTAGATTAAGCAGAAATTATTATATTTTAATCCTAGTCTGTAACTTCCAGTTGGAAACATGCAATTCTATTACTGTACAATCATCCACTTACAATATTACTTGACTGATACTGATAGAAGAGAATAGTTGTAGCTCAAGTTGAACTGTGGGATCCTTGATGCTCTCTAGCTTGCTTGCAGATGTTTTATTGCTAAACTAGGTAACATTATCAGGGCTAGTATGAAATGGGCTTTGCTCTCATTTTATATATTAATGGGTTACCCTGTCAGTGTTAGTGGGAGTAGGCTTGGTGGTTCTTTGATTGGGCTGTTGTTTACTATTAGTTTATTTGTCTGAGTTAACAGTTTTTCTGTTGCTTCAGTCACTATGTAGGACAAACAGGCAGAACACTAGCAGACCACATCCATAAACACCAGCTAGCAGTCAGAAGACATGATGAAAACTCCTTAATTTAACAATATATGGGAAACTGTGAGCATCCTGGACCAAGCTTTGTCTAAAACTGCTAGAGAATTCCTGGAGGCCTGGTACTCAGTCAAATCAGTCATCAATAGGCACACAGAGATAAACAACATATACATACCATTCAAAAGAGGCAATCAAAAAGCCAAAAAGAAAAAAATACCTCCTCACCAGCAATCAGCATCCAGATAAGCAGAGATTAACACCAAGATTAACATTAGACCAACAATCAAGAAGCAAACAATACTCCAATCAAGGAACTACCACCTCAGATAAACAAGTTAAAGCAGCCCAATAAAGGAACCATCAAGATCACTCCAACTGATGCAAGTCACTGACTAGTATATAGAATGAGAGCAAATCTCACTCCTTATTAGCACTGATGATGTTAAATTTTTGTCGCAAATTGTATGATCCTTGTAAGATTTCTTTAAAAGGCATCTTTCTGTTCAGAATGAAAGCCACTGCCTCTCATCTTATTGTTTTCTTGAAACAATCCAACAAAATGGGCTCTGAATTTTAGTTCAGATTGTGATTCAGGGTGACAAGTAATGCATCCTTACAGACTTTTCTTTTGAAATGGCAGCGTTTACCTCACAGATCCCATTCTTAACAATTACAGTGTACCACTAGTGACAGCATCTCCTATCCAATGATCTCTCCATTCCATCAGGTGTGTGTATGTGTGTGTGTGTGTGCCCCAGGCGCCTGATGGACCCCGATAGGTTCCTGACGGAGCTTGGGCCATTTCCCGAGGCACTTACACACAATCCGGTCGAAGACTTGGTCGCCACCTG
>JAEANM010014299.1:0-14054 GCA_017656035.1 Myanophis thanlyinensis
CAAGCCATGGAGCGCTTTAAAGGTAAGCACCAACACCTTGAACCGCACCCGGAAGGCCACAGGAAGCCAGTGCAGCTATGCAGCTTTACATATGTGTCAATGTATGTGTAAATACACATACATGTGTATATGTATGTGTATTTATATCTGAGTGAATTTATATCTGATTGATTGCCACTATTTATTTTTATCGCTTTGTTAAACTCACTATAAGCTATAAAATATTTGATTAAATAAATTTCATACTAAATAAAAATAAAATAAAGAAAGCAAATTCATTTTTTGGCAATTGCTAACGCTGTCAAACCAGCAAATTTAAGCAAGGATAACATATCACTAAAATCAGAAGTTGTGGGCAATTCAATGAAGACACCCCTCCTCCAGGAACTATTGCTCTTTCACAGCTCAGACAAAAATGTGGAGCTGAATGAGTACATGTATCATTGAAACCTTTCACAAACTTTTATAACAAATCGGTTAAGTGTTACAAGCAACAACAGTCTTGGGTTATCATAAATAACAATGTCAACCCTGACGCAAACCTGACTGGGGTCATCTTTGCGGCTTCAGGATTGCCACTAGATGGCAGGGGGAAGGAAAAAGTTAATTGGGGCTTTGCAGTCAAAACAAAAAGTTGGTGGGAACCAAGGTCATTCCAACAGATAGCTGGGAGAGGAGGAGTGAAATAACCAAGAAACTGGCCATTGGACCATGTGACTTGGGTGAAAACCACGGGAACTTTCAGCACCGGTTTTCACCAGTTGTGCCAATATGATGTATCCAATAAATTATTCTTTGAGGAATCTACCTACCTCGGAGTTCTGCTTTCAATGGGTGCATTACTTGAAATGTTAACAATATAATTTCTGCATATGGGAACTCTGTGTAGTGCTAATATAATGGAATGTTCTTCCCCAGTTTGGGAAATCTGCAATCCTACAATCAAAACTGTTTATGATGTTCCTGATTTTTATTCCACCAAGCCTTTTCCACATGCATAGGAGTGGTGCATGTTTTAGACTGCATCATGTTTTCTGGAATTCAATTATTTCTGTCTTTTTTAAGTTTGAAGAATATATAAAAGAAGCATATCATTAAAATTTCTACTGATTTTGTTAGCCCCTTATTCCTACATGCCTATGTAGGTCATTGTGGTATTCTGATAGAAATTACAGTACCATAATTCATTTCACAGGAACTTTATTTTTTGTTTATCTGATGGTAATACTTTGTTTGATTATCTTACAGTAATTCTTATAAGCCAATAGACACATGGCAATTTTTAGAGCCAGGCATTTATTTTTATCGACTTAAGTTCTAAATGTATTTGCCCAGAGATCAAGACAATGAAGTTCCATATTCTTTATTTAGGCATTAAAACACTGATGCATTATTTACTGTTTCTTTCTGAAGTACAAAATGATGTATCAGCAAGTATAGGCAGGAACAGAAGGATCATTTGCAGGAAGCAGAATACCATAAGGAAAATAACAGAACAGAAGACAATATACATGCCAAATCATTACTCTAATTATTCACAGCAAAAGAATATATGCTAGTTTATCTGGCTAGAGAACTGTATTCAAGGGATGCTAGGCTTGAACATTCCCAAGCTAGGTTGCAATAAAAATAATAAATCAACCAGAAGAGAAGTTAGGAAGAACAAAAGTCAAGTATGCTGTTTCAATTGTACAATTCTCCTGGCCTTCTTCCTCAAGAAATTTGTGGATAAAAACAGAGGTGATATTTCTGTAAGCTTTCAAAGTTACTACAATGTGTAAGAAAAAAGATGTTGCTCTGCATTTCTCTTTTTGTCTTCCGTGGAAGTTTAAAAAAAACTTTGGCAAAATACACTTATTACTGCCTTCCATTTATAAAAGACCGGATACAGAAAGGCAAAAGTTGAGTTTATTTCAATTAATTCATAAAATCCATGTAATTACACAAGTCTATAATCCAAGAAATACAGTATATATGTATGATAAGCCTGGTGGGCAGTGGTTAGAATATAATATTGCAGGCTATCTCTGCCCACTGCCACAAGTTCGATCCTGAGCGGCTCAGGGTTGACTCAGTCTTCCATCCTTCTGAGGTCAATAAAATGAGGACCCAGATTGATATGCTGACTCTGTATGAACTTTTATTCCAAGAAAACTAAATTATAATTATTAAAATTTATGAAACCATATTTTTAAAGGTGATATTGCTTACATTCATCTTCTATTTCAGCAATTAACAATATAATTAATGTCAGAAAAGAGCACTATGGGAATAAAATAAGTGTCTTAACACTATATAGCCCAACTAGGAATCTATAGGATTGTCTACTCCAACTACCGGCCCAACAAATCAGATCAACTCGAAAACTTATTAATCCCACATCATTAGGTGGTCTGAGGAACTGAAGACAGAAAGCACTGTGCTTCAGTGGCAGAGCTAACACTCTGGAACAACTTTCCTGGCCCCGTCCTTGTTGATATACAGAAGTTAGCAAAGGCAGAATTTAGAAAGCCTTCCCCTGATTTTATTTTGTCATCTTTAAGTTTTATTTTAATTGTTTGGCTAATGCTATTGCTACTCTTTTGATGGAAGGTTTGTACATTGGATGCTTTAACTGGTTTATTTTCAATATAAGCTGTTAAGGCTAGAGTAGGATAGAAATATGTAAAATAAAAATACATAAATAATTCAATGCAAGCATATTGTTCTTCTGGTACAGATGTCCTACAAAATGTCTACAACCCAGGTCAAAAATGAGATTCAGAAATTCAAAGCTTTGTTAGCACAAGCAGAAATGCACAATCTGCTTTAATATTTTTTAGTAAATATATTCTTCAAGTCAAATTCAATTCCTATAAGTACGTAGACGGTCATTCCATCCAGTCTTCTTGGCATCATTACTCTTAATAAGTGAGCTGCAGTGGTGCAGTGGTTACAGTGCAGTACTGTAGGGTACTTCTGCTGACTGCCAGCTGCCTGCAAGTTGGCAGTTCAAATTTCACCAGGCTCAAGTCTTCCATCCTTCCGAGGTGGATAAAATGAGGATCCAAATTGTTGGGGGCAATATGCTGACTCTGTAAACTGCTTAGAGGGGGCTGTAAAAGAACTGTAAAGTGGTATTAAGTCTAAATGCTATTGTTATTGTTATTACTAATAAAGTAATTCTATTTACCTACGGATTTGACTGAATCTATTACATGTTTCTAATGCAAATGTACATTTTATTTTGCCTTTTGGGGAGGATGTATTTACAATCTCAGTTTCTGCTATTTGTTTCTAGTTTTATCCAAGCTGCTGTTTTTAGTTTTGTTGTTATGCTGTTTAGGTTGTGTTTTTCTATTGTTAGCCATCCAGAATTATGACAATGAAGAGCAGTCATATGAATCAAAATAAATAAAGGGGAGTACTGCATTCTTTGTAATCCTGTATCTAATATTTTGCCGGAGTATCAGTCCATTTTTTAATTTACCCAGTTACTCAGGATCCATTTCCTCTAATATGTTTTTGACATATTATAAATCACATCATTTTCTGTTTTAGTCAGCATTTCTACTTTCAATCACTTTTTTCCCAACTGAAGCATCACCACAATACTATAACATCCTGCCATCTACTCATCCCACTCCATTTATGATAATTCAGACCTTCCTTAAATCTAGAAGCTCTATGTAATTATGCTTTGGCTCTGGATACAGAAAATATACTTCAGTCAGGTGACACAGCCATGATTTATAATGATCAAAGAAAAATTATATCCTAAGGAAATTAATAATTGGGCACAATAGCTATGGAATATTAGCAGAGCTATCCTGAATGTATTTATATATTTACAGAACTGCTCATCCCACAGTATTGAGCGCTTAATGACTGTTTACATTTATATCTTTTATTTTGAAGGACTTAACATTATTTTTTATTTATTCTGCCCACTTTTTGTCAACAGAGCCATTTTTGTAGGTAGGCTTTCAGCACTAAACAAGACTGAATACAACTCTAACCCCCCCCCCCCCCCCATAAATAAACTATTTCTAAATTAGAAAGTTCAGTTAAAGTACTGTAAGTAACGTTCATCTATCCTTTATAGAAAAAAACAAAGAGAATAAATAATATGTAGTGTAATACTAGTTTGAAAATTGATTTGATTCTCAAAGGCTGCTAGTCTTATGATTAAGCATTTATATTCTGTTCAGTGGTGTTCATGGGTGGGGGGACCTTTACTTTAGCTCTTGAAGAGTGACACGGTTGCCACTTTACTGTTTCCACTTATACCTAATCTACAAGGTCATAGACACCTTGTCTTGGAAGAATGAATGGCTTTCTTCTCAGCTAGAACTGTCATAACAACAGTTTTGAAGAGGAAGTATTGATTTCATTTGACATCTGATGGAGCAAAATGTTTCTGAATGCCAGCATTGATCGTATAAAGAAAATGTCTTAAAAGTAATATAATATGGAATAGAAAATATAAGAACTTTACTTCACATACTATTGTAAAAATAAATGCTACATAGCAGAACACAAACTTCCATATCAAGTCCACCAATAGCTCATAGAACAATTGTTTGACAGTTTGACTGTGACAATTATAGACTGTGGAACCTCTGCACCAGGGCTTAAAAAAGATCAAGTGCTTGTCACTCTCATAGCAGGTATAGTGAGATAGAATGTGTGAACAGTCCATTTTTCTTTATAATTACACTCCATTAACCTTCTACATGAGAGTTCCCTTGTGCTTTCATACCAACAGCACCAACTGCCCATTTCTGATAAGGTTGTATGGAGTTTGCAAGAATGGGAAATATAACAAAAAATCACTTCAATACTGAACATTTAAACATAGGCTAAGCACAATTCTATAATTTAATAGCATATGCGCTCAGCTTAGAAAAGATTTAAGGGAATAATTCTTCTCCCTACTTTCTGTAAAACTTCAATACATATAAAACAAAATAAAAAAATAAAATTGTCATATTGAAATAATGATCGCGATCCATTTTCATTGCAGAATCCTTCCCAAAAGACCATTCAGCATGATCAGAGCCATTTATACAAGAAAAGCAACAAAGGATAAGATGACACACCAAGAACAGTTTACATCTACAATAATAAAATAACCCTGATTGGAACAGTATTCTAAATGCTATCTTTTCTTGATGCTAATCTACCTATAATACTCAGGTTTCTTGTAAACAAAACAATATTTATTTTGATTTAAAATCACCAATGCCCCTTTGGTTAGGAATGAATCCAATGTGTTATACAAAAGAGTAGTCGGAGCTACTGTGGCAACATTTTTAAAGACTTTTTCTTCTTGTACCTATGTGTAGAAAAGCAGCGGTCAGTATGAGATTTATATTCACTTGTTTGCCAGTGTCTAGCATGCAGTATTTCTGCAATCTTCAAGAAAGCCCAAGGTTACACCAAAATATGCATATTTTTATAGGCATTAAAAGAGACTTCCAGGCATACAATTAGTGGCAATGTATATAAAATCTCAGTTTAGCTGACAATTGATTTCCTTTTATTTAAACTAACATTAAGGCTTATCAGACAAAATATGATGAAAATGGGGGGAAAATACTCTTTACAAAACACAGAGAAATTATATCCTAATCACAAAGGATAAAGTAACTTTAAGCCTCAATTTCCTTGATGTGTTGTCCTAATTCATATTTCTTTGGGATAGGACATAGCTAGAAACCCCTCTAATGAATACAGCGTTTTTGCCTCCTTTTGTGAAAGGAAGCAACATTTAGATAAAACCAATACTCTTTAATTAGACCTGGAATACACAATCTGTAACCAAATCGTTAAGGATAGTCCCTCGTTAGAAGAACAAGTGTGCAGCGAAGCATTGTGAGAGTGGTGTGGTAAAATACACAAACCAGAATACAGAGACACTGAGTAGAAAAATAGGTTTTTACTTCCGTGGAAATAGAGGTTTTGCAAAGTCCATCAATCAATCCGAATTCATACACAGTCAAGTCAGTCAGTCATCAAACAGTTCGGTTCAGGAATAATCCAATAATCAAAATCCAGTAACAAATATACAGTTCGGTACATAAAGATTGCAAACAGTAGCAACTCACAGTAAATTCATGCTGGTTAATACAAGGCTCTTCAGCAACAACACCCTGCAACCAGTAACCAGCATCTACAAGTGATTCTGGTTCCTTCTTATTGCTGCTTGAGGAAGCAGCAGCCAATCACACTTCCTTAAAGTTACAGTACTTAAAGTTAAAGTAACAATCCTGGTTTATATATTGTCAACCCAACTATTGTTAGTTTTACATTCCTAACACAAATCATGTGGCTTTTCCCTTTACAGCATTCCCCCAATAGTCCTTCAGCAAACACAGTAGATTTCCTTATCATCTTTTACCTAGATACCAAAATTTTCTCCTTTCTACAATATTTTTTTTAATAATTTATTTTGGCTCATTTCACATTTATGCAGCTCTCACTGCCAAAATTACTCACTTCTTATTACACTGATAAGATTATGTTTGTCTAATCTTCAAAACAGTACAAGCTACTTGCCTTAGGCAAGATTCCATCTTTTTCAACATCTACATTAGATCAGTTTGGAAAATTATCCAGAGATTTTGGCTATACAAGTACAATCAATATTCTTGTAACACATGGCTCTATCTCACATTGCCATTTGCATATCTCAAGGAAATATGGAATTCATGAACCAACATCTAAGACTGTTTTATGATGCATGGGGTCAATGGAAAAATGACAGAGCTACTGATATGAAGAACTACTCTAAAACAACTAAATAACTAAACTATTACTCTAAACAAAAGTTTACAAATAACCTTAGGATTGCTAACTAACTCACTGCAGGGTTCAGGGAGAGGGCAAATGATGGAAATAGCACTGTGCTGCATTGCAAGCTGTGTCCTTTTTGTGTATAGGTCATGACATTATACTCATGTACAAAGGAGAAATTTGCACTGCAACACTGCTTTTGTTATTTTGACAGTGACGGATTCTGCAGATGTCTAACAGGGGAATCTCAGGTATTTCTTGTGATCAGGTGCACTTTTCATTGGCATATGCTGATATTTCATCTGTGGCCCTTTCCTCAGCTACTTGTGTACTAGTAACCATGTTAGACTATTGAAATAGACCAGGAGTGGGCAAACTTTTTAACTCGCGGGCCACAATGACGGGCTCCCCCTTCCCCTCCCCCCCTCCCCCATGTGTCTTCGCAAGCGTGGGATGCCGAATGCAGCAGCCATGAAGAAGGAGGTAAGAGGATGGCGGGCAGGTGCAGCTCCGCAGCAGCAACGCCGGCTCTTCTCCCGCCACCCAGGTGCTGCTGATGGGGAAGCTTTTCCCCATCAGCAGCACCTGGGTGGCAGGCGAAGAGCCGGCCGCCTGCCCACTGCCCTCTTACCTTCTTCATGGCTGCTGCATTCGGCATCCCCTGCCTGCAAAGACAGGTGGGCGTCAGCGGCCTGTCCCGCTTCGCTGGTGGTGCTAGCGATATGCTGCCGAGGGAGGCGTCAGTAAGGGCTAACTCCCCAGTCTGCGTCAGAACTAGTTCGGCGGGCCGGATTAAAAAGCCCAACGGGCCGGGTGTGTCCCGCAGGCCGTAGTTTGCCCATGTCTGAAATAGACTCTACACAGGACTGATTTTGAAGAAGTGGTGCAATAAAAAAAGCTGCAGTGCCATACAACAATAGTGCTGCTGGTTGTGCATTGTCTATCAATAGGCATCTGAATATCATTCAAAGTACGCACTTATACACTTATAAAACCTTTTAGAATTTGGCACAGAGGTATTTCTGAGTCTGTCTGTTTCAGCAAGAACCAATCCATACAGTGTATTCAGCCCCAAGGGGCTTTCTAAGAATTTTCCCCAAAGAAGGGGGAGGGGTGGGCAGAGAAAGAAAGCACACAATTTTTCCAGTAATACACCCTCTTGTGTGGATAGTATTACACTATACAGATACGATAATCTCTTATAGTGTTTTGGAGGGCAGTCAAAACAAGTCTTCCACAGAACATCTGACATCTGAATAATAGAGGAATTGTTCTAACATCAGGGATTATGTTGTTTCTTTTTCAGAGGAAGTGTTTTAATGTTTTATTTTCTATAATCTTATGTTGCAATCTGCCTGTTCCAGTAATCTAGAAATACTGTAATGCAGTTTGCATATTACAGAATATGGCCTACATTTAGGAGCAAGGAAGTGTGTTTTCCACAGAAAATCCTATACAAATAAATATCAATTCAGTTAAAGTATTCATCTCAATATCACCAGTCTTCCTAAAAATGTAAAGTATACCATGTGATGTGAAAGTAATAAATCTAGCTTGGTTTATGATGTCTGAAACATCCATTGTAAAAAAAAAATCCCTAAAAGCTTTGATTTGTGGATAAAAAATATTTTTATTTCTACATTGGAAACAATGTTGGACAACAGGCAATGAAATAATATTCAACTACAATGTAATTTCAGTCGTTTATTTTTTTTAAATTACCTGAGGAGCAGATATCATACAAATTTAAAACTGCCAAATGTGCATAAAATGGAACGTTTTTATAGCAGAAAACTTTCTCGCCCATCTCTCCAACTGGTGTTTGAGTTGAAAATTTCCAGTACCAATTTAAGAATGCTGTTTCTCACCTTTAAAGATTTAAATGGGTTGGGGTCAAGAAACACTTTTCATTTTATCTGCTTGGCCACTTTTTAAGATCAAGAGCAGACGCTTTCCCTTGTATCCTTGCCTGAAGTAATTCCACTGTTTTAAAACAAGACAGATAACTTCTTCTATAAAGCTTCCATATTTATGGAATCCTTCCCATGTGGAATATGTCGAGTTGTATTTCTGTGAAGTTTTTAAAAAATCCATAAAGCGCTTAGTATGTTGGAGGATTGCTTTTGGTTTTATTATAGATGATCTTGTGTTTTTAGGTTCCCGCTTAGAAATACTTTAAAGAAAAATCTGATTAAAAAAACAGTAGTTAGATTGTATTCCTTCATCTAGAGGCAGGGAATGTGTGAAAACCGCAGAAAAAGCTCTATAAAAGACATTAAGATAGTTCTAAAACCAATCAATACACACTCAAGAAAAAAAGAGTACATTTCATTTACACTGCAGACTTTGCAGTGCTAGGTCATCCAGAAAAGCCCACTACTCCAAAACATGTCAGGTGTGGACAACAGTGGAAACACTACTGGAAAACACTATTCAGCTCTCTATTAAGACAACCATATGTCTATATTTTATCCAACACAGAAATTGGTGATCATCTGGCTCCCCCACACAAAGTTAAGCATGCCCTATCTTCATACACTGTGCTGGCTCAGCATACTGTTTTGGAGATGAGCAAGCTGTTTAGAAAAGACATTTTTAGTCTATATTAGCAATTCACTTTAAGGCACAAAGGCAGCTGAGTCAGTCAGCATTCAGTGGTAAGTTACAGCAATTCTCTATCATAGAGACCAGACATTAATATTGCTGAATACTGCTGAATCCACAGATGTATACAAAGAACATGGGAAGTTGCATAGTATCTTGTAAACACATCTGTCAGATGGACAGTCTTTTGAATGATTACAGTAAGAATATTTCCTGTTGTTAACATAGTGAAGAAGCTTTTTCTCTAAAGAATGCATTAGGAATGCATAAACACTACCTAAATACACTTAATTTTCAACAGTAAAATTGCTCTCATGTTTTATTGCAGGATAGCTGATACAGAATACTTTTAAGCTAACTTTCTCTGGTCTAATATTCTATAGAAGTGCTTGATGCTACTTATCAATAAGTATCATAGAATTATAAAGCTGAACAGGGTCATTTAGATGACCGAGTCCAACCCTCTGATCAATGAATTATAATGGACCTTAAATTCATTATTTATTGCTATGATCTATTATGCTGCTTCACTCATATCAAATCTAATCAGCCAGCAAGTTATATGGTATATAAACTTTAAGAAAAAAAATAACAGAATATTTTCTAATACAGTGTAATATCTATCACCCTAAAATTCAAGGGCCTCCCAGAGTAGCCAAGTCTTAAAAAGTCTCCAGAAGAATATTTGATAGGTCGCATTCTATTGTGTGTGTGTATGTGTGTTCCCAGTGTTTCTTTTCTTTGAACATCCTAATAGGAAGGGAGTCTTTGGAGACCAAGTTTTTATGCAGCAGATAGGCATATTCTACCAGATACAGCCACTATCATAAACAAGCCCCATAAAAAACACATCAAAATATACCAGTAGATAATGTAATGTCATAGCTGTAGCATCATGTGATGTTAGCAAGCCTAGCCTACAAGCACACAAGCAGCCACATTTTGCAACAGCCCAATTTTATGAGCTGTAGTGGTGCAGTGGTTAGAATGCAGTATTGCGAGCTAACTCACTGTTCATTGCCAAGATTTCGATCCTGAGTGGCTCAAGGTTGACTTAGTCTTCCATCCTTCTGAGGTAGGTAAAATGAGGACCCAGATTGTTGGGGGCAATATGCTGACTATGTAAACCACTTAGAGAAGGCTGCAAAGCACTGTGATACAGTATATAAGTGCTACTGCTATTGCTATAGATGGTCTTCAAGGACAATTCCATTAAAGTAGATCTAGTTACAATAATCCAAATGGGGGTTGATAATGACAAGAATTACTTTTCTCAGTGCATCTCATTCAAGGCACAACTGTATTGGCACACCAACTAAAGCTGGGCATGGGCCATACCCATTACCCACTCCTCTAGGTGGAGCCATGAATGCAAGAGAATACCAAGACTTGCTGTTTTAGGAAGCTCAACCATCATCTGCACATGAAGTTTGTATTAACAAAGAAGTGACAAGACTCTGTCCAGATTAGGCCAAGTCTGAATTCGTTTCTCTAGATCCAGAGATGACTTGTTTATAGACTGGAATGCCAAAGTTAGAAACATTAAAAAGGAAAATGTGTAGTCTAGGAAACAGAAATCAAGGTAGAAAACACTTCATCATTATAACAGTTTTCCAACAATTAAAACAGTGCCTATATGAATGGGGTACACAAAAATTGGATTGATTATATTATTGATATAGAAAATAAAGAATCTCAGCTATAACAGCAAAGATGTGACTACAGATTGTCCATGGAACAACTCACAATCTGCTCAAGTGTAAATTGCAAGCAAAGCTAGAGAAGAACAAAACTAACCAGTTTCCATATGATCTTAATCACACACACAATTTTCAAGGAGAACATTTGAGTTGTTTGAATTACTGATGTGCTACTATATACACACACACACACACATATAGAAACATTTTATATATAGTTGCATAATCATTGATATGTCACTATAGGAACTATGGAATGAAATCAAAGAATGTGTTGGGGATGAATGTGAAAAAGGACTATCAAACATCAATAGATAGAAGAGAGCAAATAATGGAACTTCCTAAGAAGAGAAACCAAAGCAAAGAAAGAGATCTCAGGATGTAACCTTAGAAAGCATTTCAGAGATGTATTAAAACAGAAAGAAACATTATTACAACATAGGCAGACCATATTTGATAGCCAAAAAAGAGGTCGCGGGGGGGGCGTCGCCGTCGGGGGGGGTGGGGCGTCATCATCAGGGGGCGGGGCGTCACCGTCGGGGGGGCAGCATCGGGGTGGGTGGGGGCGCGGGGGCTTCCCTTCACCGGAAATCGACCGCAAATCCAGACTTGGCTGAGAAGCAAGAAGCTTGTTCTGGGACCTCTTGCTGGAGCCTCTCGCTTTTCTCCATTTGCCCGGACATGACATCGCCACTTTTACATCCAGTCCGGGGCGTCCGGGTAAATTTATAAAATTTATAAAACCCGCCCGGATGCCCCGAACTGGACGTAAAAAGAGGACATGTCCGGGCAAAAGAGGACGGTTGGTCGCGCTACTATATCAGTGTGGGTTATAGATAACCACAGAATTTTGCTAATAGTAAAATAATTTTTTTTATTTTTGCTTTTGATGTAAGTTTTGCATGAAAATGGCATCCAATTATCACAGGAACAAATATTAATTTGCAAGAAAACACACATTTAATATTATTTCTATTAAGTTACACTTTAATAAAATGACTTAGCATAAACCCGGCATATTAACACAATCAAAACATTGATCTTGATTTCTTCATATGTTTTAAATGACACTTCATGAATGCCAAATATGATGCGATGTGCCACGTCAGGGTTCTTGTTTCTGGTATCATCCCACTCTTGAATGGTTTTTTTAATAGGAAAGTAGCAGATGTCAGTCTGAAAAAATATCTGTCAAATTAAAAAAATGTAGTGGAAAAAGACAAATACCCAAATCCCGTGTGAAGTAGTGATTTGAAATCTTAATGATACTGCTGGTATTAAAGGCAGAAGAATGTTCAGTTTGGGTTTTTAAGCACTTGTGTTATTTTTCTGTCTCTGTAAACATGGAGATAGGTAAACAGATATTCACGTGTACTCTTTGGAATGCCATTTATTAATGCTTTCATTCTACTCTTGCCTCCTGCTGAATTTTGAGATCAATTTGTGGTTACTGAAAATCCCTACCAATTAATCTCTTCCCTCCCATAATCAACAATCAAATTTCTATTTAGTCTTAAGCTGTTTCATTAAGACTGGGAACTGATATGAAAGTATTTATGTCTCCTTTGCCTTGGGTTACTAGATTATAGAGAATGTTACCCGAGTATACCGAGACTTTTCAATCAAATAGTGCTTCTAGGTTGGTGAGGTGGAAAATACATATGCTTTACTCAACTTCAGGCAAGAAGTGAAAGTAGATCAGCTTCTCCCTGTAGCAGGATAATACAGGCAAATTGTATGCATTTGGTTAATAGGTGTTAATAGTCAACAGAACAAAAGGCTTCCTGCATCAAAGGAAACATTTAAATTCTTAGTACAGTGAGACTTGTTAGTGGATTTTTAATTTATGTTTTGGTACATTTCTAGTTAAGGCTCACTCTTGAAGGTTTTCTTTTTAAATGTTCACGTTTTCTTACCAAAGCTGTGATATCTTGTTATTACCACCTCCACCCTGCAGTGCTGATTTCAGTACTGTATTAAGTCTGAGAAAAAAATTAAATATTTTCTCTTGAGAAAATTGAAATTGAAGCAGAAAGTCTGCTCTTTGTCATAGAGCAAAATATAGAAAAATACGTTCTTTTTTATTATTGTTTAAAAACCATCTGAGATCCAGTTTGTCTAGTGGTTAAGGCACCATGCTGGGAACCAGAAGACTATGAACTTCCTGGGTACAAAGCCAGCTGGGTGACCTTGGGCTAAGTCCAGAGGTGAAATTCAGCCGGTTCTAGCAGGTTCGCTAGAACCGGTAGTACATTTTCTAAGCAGTTCGGAGAACTGGTTTTTAGAGGAAATTTATTTTTGTTTTTTTCCACTTTACAGGGTTAATCCTGTAAGGAAATCAGGAAAAAAACATTCTGGTGTTGTTTCTAGCCTAATCTTTATTGCCCTGCTTACAGAAACTGCCCATCCAGTCACGTGATCCCCCCCAGCCACACCCACCAAACCACGCCCACAGTAGTAGTAGTTAAAAAAAAAATGAATTACATCACTGGCTAAGTCTCTTTCTTTCAGTAGGTAATGTCCAACCATTTCTGAAAGACTTTACTGATAAAACTGCAGGGACTTGCCCAGATAGTTTTCAAGAATCAGATATGATTGAATGGGAGAAAACCCCCCCAGTAATCTAAAAGAAAATTACTAAATGCCCAACTAGTGGGAAAAAGAAGAGATCCTTTTCAGTGGTGAAATTCAGCCTGGTCGAACCGGTAGTGGCAATAAAGTTTGGCACCACCCACCCACCTGGGCCCTTTCCTCTCCTAAATCCCCTTCTTTTTTTTCTTTTTTACTCACCTGAATCATGCAGAACATCTGTTTTGCACACCCCCACAGCCTTCCCAATAACTCAGGCTGCCTTCAGTAAGGAGAAACAAGCAGTTTAGGAGCCGCGTGGCAGCCCGGTTTCATTTCATTTCATTTCATTTATTAAATTTATATACCGCCCCCTCTCCCTAAGGACTCGGGGCGGTTCACAGC
>JAEANM010014300.1:0-14054 GCA_017656035.1 Myanophis thanlyinensis
GAGAGAGAGAGAGAGGGAAGGAAAGAGAGAGAGATTGCAGAATGAGGTGGCCAAGCTAAGTGTCTGAAGAACCACCATCCCATCACTGGGAGTCCAGGTGCTTCAGCGAGTGGCGCTTCAGTGAGTGGCGGTTCAGTGAGTGGTACATATTAGTGGTCTGCGGGATTTAAAATTATGAATTTAGTGGTCCCTGAGGCCCAAAAGATTGGTGAACCCTGCTCCAGAGTATAAAACACACCTAGCTCTGGGGAGGAAAACAAGAAAAAAAATCTGCCTCTGCTTCCCAGCAATTTCCCTTCTTGCAGCAAATAGCTAACAGCCAACAGCCTGGTCAGCTTCAGCACAGCCTGATTTAGCACGAGCAGCTGATTGACAGTTGGATCTGGCTCCTGGAATACCGATGATCAGCTGTTCCAGGCTGCGGGGATCACTATGGCCTATCGCTGCCTTTGTGTGCACCATTTTCAGCCTGTTTTTGGGGGCCTGTTTTTGGCTTTTTTTCAGCATTTTTTGGGCCTTTTTTGGGGGCGTTTTTGGCCCATTTTCAAAAAAAGGTCAAAAAATGGGCCGGAGGGGGTGGGCAGGGCTTCGGCAACATTCACTATATAAGATGCACAGACATTTTCACCTACTTTTTTTTTGGGGGGGGGGGGGAGTAAGTTTTATACACTGAAAAATACGGTACCTGCTAGCATGCTTTTTATTTATAAAAATGAAGCAATACCTCGTCTCTAAAATCCAATTCCCTTAAATAGATGCAAACATTTTCTTATGATGATCTGGACTGAATTAAATAGTGGTCTAATACCCATGCTGTGTTCAAATTTGAATCTGCGGCATAAACAAAAAAAAAGTCTAAAACAATTGCTAGAGAATAGTGAGAGAAGACAATTATAAAAATGCTAGGATAAAATGCTACTAATTAAAGTGTAGTGTGAAAAATCTGGGATGGAAGACCTTTTTAATTGTAAGAATTACCTGCATTAATTATAAGTCATATTTGCTGAAGAACAGTCTTGAATTATCTTGGTAGGATTAGGTAGAGTCAGTTCTTAAACGAGAAGAATTAATTGGCTATTGGATATATCAACATTCATATTCAAAAGTTCATAGATCTCGAAGAAGTAGGTAAGCTTTACATTTTTGTAAAGCAGTCAGACCAGATAAAACAGAAAAACATCTGTTTATTCTTATACCGGTAGTGTAACACAACTCCATTTAAAAAACAACAAAAATTTTATACTTTATCTGTAAGAGTATAAAATGTTTCACTTATAGGAGCTGATCAACAGACACTTAATCACAATGGCTCAGATAGATCAAGCAGACATGCCTGGTAAGTAATTAAAGATCCCGAATTTTAACCTGTGTTGGTGAAGTGTATTTTTGCTTGCTTTCAACTTCATAACACTACTAAATTACACACACATGTACACACACACATGCACACACTATTGTATAATACTACATTATATTTGTGTGTGCGTGCATGTATGAGTAGAATAGAATATAATTTTTTATTGGCCAAGTGTGATTGGACACACAAGGCATTTGTCTCTGGTACATATGCTGTCAGTGTACATAAAAAGAAAAGGTACATTCATCAAGAATCATAAGATACAACAATGATAGTCATAGGGTACAAATAAGCAATCAAATCATACTAGGAAACAATAAACAATAAATCGTAAGGATACAAGCAACAAAGTTATAGTCATAAGTGGGAGGAGATAGGTAATAGGAACACACACACGCGCACACACACTTATTAAAGATACATTAAATCTAAGTTAACCTTGACCCATTTTTCTTGTTTTCTTGTTTTCTAAAGTGCTTGCGAAGTCTGCTTGTTAATATAACCAATTGCTTTATTGTGTATAATCCGGCTAGTTTAGTATGTGGTGTTCTCTCCGTATTGAAACTTGTTGTAGTTATTTCTTCATCATATTTTCTTTCTTTCCACAGATCCAAATTTGTTTTTACTTTCAGCCTAAATCTTAATACAAATGTTTTGTTTTACTTATGCATTAATAACCCCCCACCTTATTCATAATAATAATATTAAATATCTTTAATATTAATAGCCATAGGAAGGGTTTCAAATTGGAGATGGTATTTTCTATATGCATCTGGCTCCCAAGCCTACACAGCATGTCCAATATATGTGTGTTTTATAAATGTTAACACAAATGGCATGTTCTTGTGGAAGAGTATGCCTTTACATCTTCTTTTTATTGCATTTGGTTTAGAGTACATCAATTGTAGGATGGTGTTCAAAACATCACAATAACTTTCTGATACTTAAACTTGGTGTAATATTTTCAGCATTAGAAGATATCTTGAATGAAAAATAAATATCTCTTCAATTTTAAGCATAACATTTATTTATAACTTCTTTGGTTTCTTTTTTGGCCATTTCCACATGTGTAGTAGAGTTTTGGATTGTTCCTTATTTCCGACAAATATCAAAAGTGATGTTGAATAGAATAGGAGGCTTTTTAAAGTAAAATAGCCAAAATGTCCATGCAAACGTATTAAAAAAAGCTTTCTGGATTAGAGTTTTATGGAAAAAAAAACAGCAAATATACGACACTGAGATTTGATCTGTTTTACAATAGCAAATTGTTTAGACCTGTACAGCGGTTGGATTTCTTATATTTGTTAATATTAGGTATTAGTTTGAGCTTCTGTGATAAAGGAAGCTAATTATTAGATGATGGCAATAGATAATTCCATAATCTATCCAATTAAGAAATGCCTGCTTGTCATGGAAGTAATAGTACCAGTATCCTACTCTACTACCTAGTAGTACAGTGTACTCTAACTAGCAATAAAGTAGGGATTACAATCTTTTTGCAGAGCTGCAATGATGTAGATAAAGTATGTCTGAGCTGGAGTAGGTGTTGAGGGGACCTCATGAATCTGGCATATGCCTTTTTTGGAGCGTACACTATAGCTTGTCTGTTTTCCACCTTAAAAGCAAAAAACCAATATCATTGTCAGAGTTGGCATCAAAAGCCACAGGTTGCGCCTTATTGTATTAAAAAGTTCCATTTTTGCATGCGGTGTGTTAATTGCTTGCCATGAATCCTTGTGAAGTGCAGAAAATCATGCAAATACAGGGACTGTATAGTCATGTGGCGGCGGCTTTTTTTTTTTTTTTTAATTTAAAGAGCAAGATAGCACAGCTGCTATTATCCAGAAAGGGACAGGGGATAAGGTAAGGCAGGGAAAGAACTACATTCCATAGTAACACATTTGAGGTTTACACTGTTCTGGTTCAATACACTAGTGTTCTGCAAGTCCTTAATCTGAGCAGCTCAAGGTTGATTCGTCCTTCATTCTTTTGAGATTAATAAAATGAGGACCCAAATTGTTGGGGGCAATATGTTGACTCTGTAAACTGCTTAGAGAGCTATAAAACACCGTGAAGCAGTATATGTGCTATTGGTATTGCTGTTAAGCAAGGTAAACTAAGCTTTATTTTAAGCTTTCACAAATATTCTTTCCTAAAATTTTATTTTGTACAACACGGATGATTTGGGGTTATTTGTCTTAAAACTTTCCCTTTAGGATTAACAATGATCACATATATCTTTTTTTGCTTTTATTTAAAACAGCTAATCATGATCACAGTGTTTGCAGTAGGACACTTTGTTCTTTAATATTTGACTTCTATCCTTCCTAAGGCAAATGTTTTATTTTAAACCAAGTGTGTATGATTTGCATCAAACTGTCATTTTAAACTTCTAACTTTGCTACAATCCTCTAAAAAAGTGTGTGCATCTAATTGATCTTCTCTGTGCTTGTAATAACTGTTTTCTTAATAATTTTAAGTAGTGTCTAATGTATTTCTGTAAACTGGTTTAGCTGTCCCAACAGAAGTTGACAGCTACCACAGCCTTTTCCCTTTAGAACCACTGCCACCACCCAATCGGATACAGAAAACAAGCAACTTTGGGTACATAACATCATGCTACAAAGCTGTAAATAGCAAAGATGATCTGCCATATTGCCTTCGGAGGATACATGGTGAGGGAAATCCTAAGTTGTCATCTTTTAAAATTTCAATGGTACAGATAATTAAACCTAAAATATTTGTGCACTTCTATGTATAAATCACAAATTGGATCTCAAATTGAATCATTCCATTAAAATTCCTTTGAAATAAGGAATAGGAATTTGGCCCTAATGACGATCCATAGAATAGGATATGAAGAAAATAAATATGTTTTGTTTTGGTGTGTCTGTTGGTGGCAGCTCAGATTTTGGAACAGATGTGAATGTTCCATTGGAAGTTAATGACTGCTTTGTGTGTGTTGCTTCTTTCCTCAGGTTTTCGTCTTGTTAATACAAAATGCATGGTCTTAGTTGACATGTGGAAAAAAATCCAGCATTCAAATATAATAACATTGCGAGAAGTATTCACCACTAAAGCATTTGGAGAGCATTGTAAGTGTCTCCCTTCAAGGTGTTGGCCAATTATATCAAAGAGCACGTATCAGATGCCTACCTAACTCTCACCTTGCTCTTTCTTTGAAAAGCTCTTGTGTTTGCATATGATTTCCATGCTGGAGGAGAGACTATGATGAGCAGGCATTTCAATGATCCTAGTGCTGATGGCTACTTCACAAAACGGAAGTGGGGTAAGGCAAATACATATATATTGTAGTATAAAAACATTATACAATTGTTATTGGGGTTTCATTAAAGCATTTCACACACACATACTGTATACCCACACACACATGCATGCACACGTATCTACATATATTTTTTTAAAAAATAAGGAATACAGAACTCTTTGGTATTGATCCATTTGTTGTTTTGAGGGCATATTGTCAGTCCTCTTACAAAATGGCTTCAGTAAAAGTGAGTTTGTTCCATCACAAAATGTCTCCTGGTGGTAGATGCAGCAAGTCATAACTTGTGGTAAGATGGGTGGTCCATAAACTTTATAAACAATGCAAACAAACATTGGAGTAACTAGGGAAAAAAAAGGTCTAGATGCTTTCTAAAGACTCCAGAATGCTTCTCAGTTTATTGTCTGATCAGAGCATTCTTCTGAACAAGAATTGCACCACAGTCATTTTCCATGTTTATTTTCTAATGTAGATGGAAGGCCCACAATATTTCTTGGAAATAAATATTATGCAAGAAACTGGTGCTTCGCTTTATATCCTGCCACTGCCTCATTTTATTTTGTAATTCAAAAGTATGAAAATTAGGCTCTATAAGAGATTTTATAAATACCAAAGAATATGTTCCTAATACCATATGGGAGATTTCAGACAGTTAGATTCTTGAGAGGCTCCAAAGGCACCAATATTTTAGTTTTATCTGTAGGCTGATGCTACTGTTCCTTAGTTTACTGTTCCTTGCTTTGTAATGGAATGAACATTAGTTTTATTAAGGACTAAGAACAAATTATTATAATGTTGTATCTAAAATCTTTTAAATCCATATTATTTCTTTAGCATGCGTAATCTTGGTCCTTCTGGATTTTTTTCATTGATCTAAATCAGGGCTGTCAAGTCTCGGCCCATGAGCCAGATGCATCACACACTGGCCACGCCCACTCCTGGTTTAGCAAAGGGAGAAAAAGTCTTGATATGTCCACGTGATGCCGCCATGATGACACAAGTTTGACACCCCTGATCTAAATTCTACAGTGCAATAAGATCACATTTTATTTAGTTACAACGCTTCTAAAATAATTTTTTCAAACACAAATTGGCATATAATTTGGCCAGCAATAAACTGCGATATTTCATGCTGTATGGTGCATAGTTTATTCTAGTGTATACATTAGAATAGTAGAACATTTGGGAGGCAGAAAAATGTTTAGAATAGGTGTGTTGGTGGCAACTTGATAGAACTTATAGTAGAATACAATTTTTTAAAAGATATAGGAATACTTGTGGAACTAAGGGAGAAGGTTATTACCTGAAGATATGGGAAGAAAAGTCATTTGTTTAAGTGCTTCAATTTATACTTTGCAGTTTTAGGGTGTATTTATTTATTAATTTTAAGAGGAGTCTCTTGATAGAATGCATTCTGTGCTCAATGAACTAATAATTTAAGAAATGTTTTTGTTAATTTGACTTTGGCAGTTGAAAGAACAGAACTGTGGTTTACATAGCTGTTTTCACATATTAAATTCTGCTGTCATACTGTGGTTAGTCTTTTATTTTGCCATGTCAGTTTCTAACACATTTCAGAATTTTATGGTTGAGGATGTGGTATAGAATTTTTTTTTTTGACAAATGACTCAAGGCATGTCACATTGAATTTATTTCTGAACTGAACACCTGTGAGCTATTTGATTACTTTCTAGCTAATCAGTAAGCAAGTTCCAATTTATCCCATTCTGCCTGAAGATTGTGCTTGGGTTGAACCTAATTCAAACTTTTAATGGTCTTTTTTTTTTTAAAAAAAGACAATTTGGTATATTTACATTAAAAGCTTGATTTCATTAAGTGCATTGAAGAATTTAAAAAAGTGTTTTTAAATTGATTATAGCTCCTGATGACATATTTGAACCCATCACGCAGTTTTCTTAATATAGTATAAATGTGATTTGCCAATGACTTTTTTCTGGGCTTTTTTTTTACCTGACCTTTCTCAGTAGCCTACTGCTCTGAAGGTATTACATCTTACCGCCAAATAAATAATTTGTTCCTTATCTAAAATTACTATTGAAATTAGGGTGGAGAAACGTTTTAAGTTAAAATCATTTTTATGAAAATATATTTTGGTTCCTTTGACTTTTGATTCCTTGGGCTTTATTCCTCCCTAAATTTACCCTGCTCGTTTTGTTATATTAACAAAATATAATAACACCATAAAATATAAAGCACAACATGCATACATTTTGATGAAAAGTCATGAAAATAAAATCAAACACAAAGTTAAGATAGCTAATACACTCTGTCTCTCCTTAGCAACATAATCAGCAGTCACATGTTATGAACTTCCTTTGAACATGCTTATTGGTTAGTGCAGGAAATTGCATGTATTTCACAAGAACAAGCCCCTCTGGGTGAAAGCAAATAAAATATTAATTATGTTTCCATAAAAGCAAAACATTATACCAGCTAGTTTATATCATGTATTTTTGATTTCACAATACAAATTATGTTTGGTTTTGCCTGAGTGCATTGCAGATTAAGGAAAGAAAGCATTCTCTCGTTTGTATAATTTTTTTTAAAATTGCTAGTATTTTATTTTTTTATATAAAACTCCAAGTTTTTTTATTGAGGAAATGCTGCTTCTGAATCTATCACAGATGAACACTCCAATATACTTTTGAGTTTGTTAAAAAATGCTTAAAGAAAAAAGTTGTAGGAGGAGGTTCTATTAGTCTGCAGCATAAGCAACTTTTACACCAAATATAAATGGCTTTGAAAGGCAGGGGATGGAATGGCAGGAAGAATTAATGATAAAAACTTACCTTTTAATAGAATAATGCTAGAAGTTATTTTGAGGACAGGTGTGACAACTAAGTCTCTCGATTGCAATTACATCATTTCGACTTTTTGATATTTTTGATATCATTTTGCGGTCTAATATTTCATGATGCAAAAGATCTTACCAGTTATTTGTTTTTTTCCTTCAAAAATCATATTATAATGTATTTCAAACACTTTGAAAAAAGTAAAAAACTTGATCATATCAACCCTTTCAGGATAAGCAACATTATGCAAACTACAGAAAAGAAATAAGAAATAAAAGAAAATAAAAGCATTAGATAAAAGAAAATATGGTTACATGGCGTTTACACTAGTGCCATTCATTGTACTTGCTTATACTGTTTGACTATTACAAAATATTTTTGCTTCCAGCATGTTCATGCACCATGTCATACATTATCTTTTGATCTTTAAAGTACTAAGTCACTTTTTGGAATATCATGAATCCTATCCAGATATGATTTTTTCGATCTTCCCATTCTTTTTAAATATTTCATTTTCATTTGTTTTATCAGCCAGCCATAATTCATTCTGTTTATATGATTGGTCAATCAAATTTGGTGAATGACTTTTGTACTTATTATTCAGCACTCATTGATTCTTGGTCCTTATTTTACTACACATGATTTTCAAGTGTTCCATTCCTATTGTATTCATCATTTTAGTTTCACCCCCCCAACTCTTATTTCCCTAAGACAAAGAGGGAAAAAGAAAAAAAAAATAATAGTTGTAATAAATTAGCTTAAACCACAAAACAAATATTCTAAGAAAAATACACAACATTCCAAATGCATTCAAGTCATATATTTAATGGATTTGGAAATTTTGGGATGTATTTTTTTCTTATACATGCCTTGTAATTAGTGTTGATTAATTTGGAGTATTTTTTTATGGAAAAGCAGAACAAAAGCATATCTTGTAATATCTTCTGCCATCATGTTTTATTTGTATACATTTTGTTTCATCAGTATACATGTCTTTGCTGCTTTCTTCAATTTAAGAGTTACACTTAAGTAAATTATAAAATCCTTATACTTCATGAACCTGTTTCATAGAAAACAGGAGCTTTTGGTACATCTATAAACAGGATACAATTTCCCCAAGTAGTAACATTTTCAGCAGTTGGTATTTTCCTCCATACTCTGTCTAAACAAGTAAGTCTGTTTAGCAACATTGCTAAACATTGTTGCTAAAAGAAGCCACACAGCTTTTCTCAGCCTGGCAGCTTCCAGATATATTTTCCAGAACTCTCTGTCCCAATGTCTCTAGAAGGTACTAGATTGTGAAAAGCTGCAATAACACATCTGAAAGGCCTGTTTCACATGTATCGTAACAGAATATAATCATTCAATAAAACCTTTAAGGAACATCAGCAATTCCTTCCTACTCGAGTGTCACACCAACCTTTATGTGTCATGTCAGTACTACAGGATAAATGTAGGGGGTGAGAAGCGTCTAAACTGGATCTGATTTTAGGTTGGGGAACCCTTTCGTTTCTTTTGCTTTAATGGGGGAATGAGTGCTTTACACTTCAGCAAGCTTAGAGGCACAGTCCCAAAGGTGCTTTTTCAAGAGGCAACTGGGTTTTTTTCTTTGAAGATGTTTCCCTTCTCCTCCAAGAAGCTTCTTCAGCTCTGACGAAGCTGAAGAAGAAGAAACATCTTCAAAGTTGCCTCTTGAAAAAGGGACAACCATGACCTGGATGATTGAGAATCTCCATAGACACTTAGAGGTATAGGTTTCAACCCTGAAAAAGCCTTCCCAAGTCCTTCTAAAAGGCAAAATTAGGGCCTAGCCTAAAAGTTTTAGTTTCACTATGAGTTAAAAATTACCTCATGCAGTATAAATCGAAAAAATACAGAATTCATTTATATTTCCAATTCTGCCAATAGGTCAGCATGATGGACCTCTGCCCCGACAACATGCTGGGTTGCTGCCTGAATCCCTAATTTGGGCCTATATTGTGCAGCTTAGCTCAGCATTGCGGACTATTCATACCGCGGGATTGGCCTGTCGAGTAATGGATCCCACAAAGATTCTGGTGACAGGCAAAACAAGGTAAGACATTCTCCTAATATATTACAAGATCTTACAATGTCATTTCAGAATTATTTTCTCTCTCCACCACCTGCTTTGCTACCTCTAAAGCTTGCCTTTTGCATCCATTCTATTAAGAATCATACACTCTTTCATGTTCATCCTAATTAATGGTTCAGCCTAGAAGATGACATGAGCTAACGTAATTTATATCTAATTGTAACAGAATTTAGTACAGGATGGTGGTTAACTTACGGCAGTTCATTTACGACAGTTCAAAGTTATATCAGCAGTGAAAAAAGTAACTTATGACCATTTTTCACAGCTGTGTCCATTGCAGCACCCCCCATAGTCATGTGATCAAAATTCAGATGCTTGGCAACTGACTCATATTTATGACAGCTGCTGTGTCCAGGATCATGTGATCACCTTTTGCAACCTTCTGACAAACAAAGTCAATGCAAAAGCATTGATTCTCTGAACAACTGTGTTACCAACTTAACGACTGCAGTGATTCACTTAACAAACATGGCGAGAAAAGTTGTAAAACCAAAAGTCACTTAACAAATGGGTCACTTAGCAACAAAAATTTTGGGCTAAATTGTGGTCGTAAATCAAGGCCCTGTATATCTAATTCCAGTAGCTAATGGAATTCCAAAACTATGTTCTTCAGTTCTGAGTACCATTTATTATCAAGTAGTTTCCCTACAGTTGCAGTCTTAATCTAATAATCTAATTATTTTAAGTATCAAATGAAATCACATTTGAAAGATTTTGATTTTAAAAAATCAATAATTTCTGAAGCAGTGTCAGTAATAATACTTAGCATGACATCTTCATAAACATGCAAAGCATAAGGGATAGAAGAATAGACATAAACTGACAATGTATCTTTCTAATGTTGATTGTCTAGGACAATATACAGCATTCTATGACGCAATTTCTTGAATAGCAAGAGAAAGAAAATGCATAAAACGTTTTTCTATTATGTTTATGCATATAGTCTATCCAGCTCACGTGAATCACAAACCAATACACTTTGAGAACATGATATTATCCTATTAATATAATATTAATGTATTAACAGTAGTTGCTTAACCAAACATTTCTATGGAAATGTTGAAGAGATTGTAGAGGAGGTAAAAAGAGGAGTTTATAAACTTTTCTTTTTCTATAATGCTTTTATCCTGAAGGTTGAGAGTGAATTGCGTTGGAGTCTTTGATGTTTTAACATTTGATAACAGCCAAAATAATCCTTTGGCCCTAATGGCCCAATATCAGGTAAGATCCCAATATTTTATCCCTAATTTTATACATTTTGCTCACTGAATATTTATTGGCAATTACATAGGAGTATTTGTCATGTTTTTTTTATAATGTATGAAGTTTCTTTATTTCCTGTAAGTAGCTGCTTTAATGCTTGTTGCTAGTAAACCTTTGGCAATGTTAATTCATGAACTATCTTAATTTACATGTTGGTAATTTAAGATTTTTATTGGTTGTCATTGTAATTTTTGGCACTGCTATTCTCACTATAATCAGACGTTCAGGAACAAAAAGTAGACAGGTCCTACCTAATAAGGAATGTATAATTCTAAACCAGATTCTGAAAATCAGATTGGGACAAGCATGACAAGGAGTAAGTTCCAATAGATGGTGGTGTTAAAATTGATGAGAGCATATAATCTTTGTAAAGGGTTTATATACTGTGAAGCTGCAAAAAAAAAAAGTTACTTGGCAATGGCAAAAGTGACAAATCATATTGAATCTAAAGACTATTTTTGTGAAAACAAAAGCCTATAGACCAAGAGTAGGCTAGAAATTATTTCCTATGCTTTCTTCCCATTCCCAGTCTACCCAGAAGCCTCTCATAGGGTGTGGATCTGTTGATATGGAGGGATAACCCAGAAAATCAAGCTGTAACCCTCTCTATTAGTCCAGTGGAAAGTACCGCTGTCACAGGTACTTGAGAGGCCTTTCATGATTGAGAAGGGGGCAAGGATGGAACAGGAAAGTCATCTTCATCATACCTGTCTTGGTTTTCATGATCACACTGACCATATCTAGATTGCATGGGGAAATGCTGCATTTTTTTCTTTTTGTAGTAGGATGCCACCATACCTAAACAGGAATTGGAAATTACTAGTATGTATACATACATACATACACACACACATATTAGATTTGTAGCAATTCTGCATGTTTAAACCATTCTATATTTTTACTGGCTTTCAGAAGTCAGCATATATATGTGTACTTATTCCGTGGTAGTAGTATTTAACTCTTTTCAGTCTTAAACAAAAAATACTTTCCAAATTTAAATGATGGGAATTTGTCCCAAATCTTCACCTCTGTGAAAAATGCTCATGTATTTCTTTGAATTTTTTGTGATGAATTCTGTACTCCCCTGTTTTCAGTTAAAGGAGCAATATATAATGTGGTAAGTTAAAAAAAAAGTGTGTTACATTGAAGTAGGTGAACTATCTTGCACTTAACCCAGAAACTATTTATACCTTCACACTTAAACAGAATGAATACGATACTAATTTTTTTCAGATATGAGAATAGTAGACCTTGTTTTCCTGCTCTTTGGTTTTTATAGTACACAGGTAACTGTGTATAATATTTTATATAGGTAAAAATTAAACTCAGTCTTTTAGAATCCATTTTCGCTATTCATACTGTTCTGTCTAACAGTGTACTGTAGTAGTCTCTCAGTTTGGAAGTCAGATACAGTATGTCTTCAGATATTGAAGGAAAAAAGGAACATAATCTCCTAACTATTTTAAGAAAGAGATATTGATTGAAATGTTAAGATTGAGAGTTGATGACAAACCTCAATCCAAACTGCGAAAGTATTGCTGGGAGGGCAGTGAAATACGTAAATGGCCACCTGAACCATCTCCAGAAAATTGTACATGCCAGGCCGCAAAAAGAAATTGAGACCCAAATCTTTTGCCAGTGTTCACAAAATATTTAGTAAACTACTGTCAAAAATTGGCCGAACTGCTTTGATTGCAGGCAGCTTTTCTTTAACCCGCCTTTAAGATTTGTTGCAATATAATCCAGTAATTGAATCAACTTCTGAAAGTCTTTTCATCACCTGGAATATTTCTACTGCACACTACATAATGATTTTTCCTAAATTAAGCTATGTCAGACGGTAAAATGGAAACAAATCTGAGAATGATATTTTTAAAAATTAAGAATGGATTTAAGTTGAAACTTATCATTTCTGGAGAAGTCAAGGGGACTTTACATATTACAGGAGGTATTTGGTTAACAATTACCCCTTCAGTGGCCATTCAAACTTTCAGTGGTGCTGAATTAGTGGTACTTCTGTCCAGTTCTTGAAGTATTAGCTGTCACAGTGCCCCTGTGGATTTGTGATCATGTTTTTTAACCTTCCCTCCAAGTCGGTGGGGAAGCTGTAATGACCTACACCAGTCTTTGCTTAATGGCAATAACAAAAAACTGCTAGAAGCATTATGGCCATGTGAAATGCTTTATGACCACATAATCAGTGACAGAAATTCTGGTCCCAATTACTGTTGTTAAATGAGGGCTACTTATATTTAGAGTTCACTTGGCCATATAAAGATATTGCCTTGATAATGGAATTTGGACTATATGATGGTCAATATCTTAGTTTCTATTTAATTGTTTCAGTTTTCTTCCAGGCCAAAAATACCATATGTACAACTTTAGAAATACATTTTTTTTCTAATGATGTGTGAATTTTTGTTTGTGCCTATTGAACTTAGTGTTTAAATTTCTAACTGTCCACTTAACAGCTAGTCTTCAGAACCAGATCAAGTTACAAATAACTATGTAAATATCAGCTAAACTATTAGAAATGTGAAGGTAGTTTGTCCTCAATTCATCATCATACGTAATAAATGCTTGTGGAATTATCATCTTATTCTAAGATCATTTTTTTTAATGAAAGAAAACAAAGCTAAAAATGAAGCTTAGTTCTCAAGTTATTGAGTAACTAATATATTCTTATTCCTATTATCAGTAATATTCAGTAATACTTTCCTTTTGAAATAGATGTTGCTTATTTAATCAAAATTAAAGATTACATAATGCATAGATCCTTGAAAGTGTTTTGCTTGTCCAGAGCAACCCGATTACACTATATTATCTTGCACATTTAATTCGGAAAGGATAGGAGCTACAGATGAATGAGAAAGGCCACAAGAAAAGCATGCATTGTTTCTTGCAGTCTATTTTTCATAAGTCTGTTTCAGCCACATGAATAATGATTGATGTACAGAATGAGCATAAATAGAATACTAGAATCAGAGAAAAAAAAGTAAGGAAGAAATATAATTGAGAGGAAAAATAAAAGAATGCAACAAAAAGGAAAATATGTGGAGGTAAGAAACAAGCAACGTGAAGGAAAACTGGAGCATATTTTGCATCCTTATAGATATAAACATCAAAATGGCTGACAGCATTAATTGCGCTCCATGGCTTGGGACCCGGGTACTTACGGGACCGCCTGTTGCCTCCATCAGCCTCTAACCGACCAGTGCGTTC
>JAEANM010014301.1:0-14053 GCA_017656035.1 Myanophis thanlyinensis
AATGGTCCGAATCTCAGGGGGGAGTTCATTCCAGAGGGAGGGCGCAGCCACAGAGAAGGCCCGAACCCTCGGAGCCGCCAGGCGACATCGACCTGACGGCGGTATTCCAAGGAGGCCTGCCCTGTGGGAGCGCATTATGGCCCACGAGTCAAAAAGTTTGCCCACCCCTGTTCTAGAGTCTCAATATCTTTTTTATATTGTAGCAACCAAAACTGGATGCAATCATTTAACTTCTCATCCAAGAAGCTTTTCTAGTTCAGCTCTTCTTCAGTTCTGAACTGAAGAAGTTTCTTGGATGAAAAAAACAAGGACAAAATCTGTTACAACACAGAGGAACAATCTCAAATTAAACTCAAACTTAAATGCTAGACACTAATTCGTTGGTTCCTAGCTTTGCATGCTATTCATAACCAAGAAACAGATGGGCTCATACAATCCCCAAAGCTGAAACAATTGACATCTTCTTTGCTTAAAAAGGTGTCTCAAAAAGAAGCAGAACCAAGCAATGTGCGTTTACAACTAGGTGTACGTAATCACAGCCAATCATGGCTTGTTCTGCAAAACACAGGTTGGCATGAAATGGGAACCCAGCCATAACTGCCAAGTACTTTTAGCTGTTGTTAAAATGTCATATGATTGGCATTTAACAGTATAAATACTGTACTAAATGGCTTGAGTATTAGTCATAGATTGTCAAACTAAACAGAGAGTAGCTTAGAAAAGGATTACTAAGCAACCGAAGGTGCATTAACTAAAAGGGGGGGAAAATGGCAGGCAACCAAGGCCAAACAAAATTGACTCACCAAGCCAGTTCTTCCTGCCTGCAAGCAACACCCTGTCCTTGCTATGTTCTTGACTGGCTCCCTGTTTGGATAGTTCTGGTCATGGACAGAGCCCATTAAGAGAGCTATCAAATTCTTCTGGAAGGCAGCATGTCTCTGCACAAAAACAAAAACAAAAACAAAAACAATTACTCATCTGGTCACAATGTTTATATTGAAAGCAGCTTTCTTTGAATTCAGATGGGTTCCTTCTATGCAACTCTGTAGTTTTGCTCAACCACAGTTAGGAATACCATATTTTTTTCAGATTGTTTTTGTTTTGAGCTCCCAGCTTGGGAATTCCTAGTGGTGTGCTATCCAGTATTAGATTTTTGAGATCAGCCAAGGCAAGGTAGATTTTACTACACACGTCCCAATGACTTAGCAGGAAATCAAAGTCTCGGGTCAAGATAATAGAGAACTGGAGCATAGTGTCAGTTGAACTAGGGTTAGATGCCTGTTGTTGCTACAGGTGTGCTTAAAGTATATTAACTGGCTTAACCAGCCCACAATTTAATCCTTGGATCATGTTACATTCTTTTTCTTCCTCATTTATTTCACAATCGGTCCTTCTTTAAGTAAGCCTGGAAGACCTGGCACTTCCTCAAGTCCCGAGTTGAGACTTTTGGGGGTGGGTGGGTTATTAATCAGTTCATGCAGATCACCTTGCTAGGGTGGGTTTTTTTTTTTAAAGGGTGTTTTTATCATAAACCATTCAGAGTTGAGAAACTTGAGCAGCTCTATTGATTAAATTAAATTAAATTAAATTAAACAAATCAATAAGTAATTTGTCTCAAATAATAAGGTCCCAACCCACATCATCTCCTTCTTGTTCCTCTTCTTCCTCCTCCTCTTCCTCTTCCTCTCCCACTCCCCCTCTTTCTCCTTTCTCTTGTTCCTCTAATCCTTCTCCTCCTCCTCCTCCGTCTCCTTCTCCCCCTCCTCGTTCTCCTTGCCCTCCCCCTTCCTCTTTTGCCCTCTTCCTTAAGCCATGTAAATCTTTTTCATTTTATTACAGGACTATTTAAGTTGAATACCTTGGTTATTAGCTGGATCAGAAATGATCCAATTGAATCTCTAGCATTTTCCAGGGAGAACCAAGAAAAACATCTAGGTAGCTATGTTACCAAATCAGTATTATCAGTACTAATAATGGGCTCAAATAATTTTCATGACTTTCCAAGTCAGGGGGTCTCTTGCACCTTGGATGAATAGCTTCACAATAAGGCAGGTGGGTAGAAAAACTACGGTACGTGAAGAGTGCCCCAGCATAGAAAGTACAAATTTTGGCCCACTGATTTCAAGCAGCAAGCCAAGGACATAAATAATATCATGAAAAAATGCCCTTTGTTCTCTTTTGCCATCTCGCTTGAAGAGCCTGCTTCTTATCAATCCACAAAGTTAAGTTCCTTTTAGGTGGAACTAAAAACCCTGACCTTTATATAGCCAGAGGAAAGCGCAACAGGCAGTTGTGTCCTTCTCCAACCAGGAACATTCAAGATGAAAAAATTAATCATAAGTGATCCTTCCCCACCCCCCACCAAGGTTTCTTTAGAACATGCAGAAAAGTCCTTTACTTTCCGAGTCATGGTTCTTTATCACAAGATTTACACAAAGCACACCAAGACTTCAAGCTGTAGAGATGTCTAACTGGAGTTGTAGAAGTTCAAATAGACAAGTTTTGAGAAGCAAGCTTCCCTGACACAGTGAATTTCACCAAGGCACGGCAAACAATTGACAATTTTGACCTGAGGGTAAATCAAAATGTGACTAAATAGCAAATACCAATTACTCCAAATATCTTTCAGTGACATTTCACAACTGCCCTATTTCAAATCCACAAGTTTTGATGTACAGTAAATATTTGGAGAAACTTTCAGCATACCTGTGTCACCAATTAGGGCTTCCCCTCCTGCGCTACATTTTCCTGGGTGTAAATGCATGGAATCTAATCCTCATTTTTAATTTTAGAGCTTCCAGAGGACCCATTAATGGGGAAGCTTGAATGAACTTTGCCACCTCTTAAAAATGTTTGTCCCATCATAAATGAACATGTGATAACATATGGGATAGGATGGGCACAGAAGACAGGAGATTGGAAGACTTTCATTGCTTACATTATTTTTTATTTTTCCTAAGAGGATCAAAGGCCTGGAGACTAAACCATATGAAGAACAGTTGCAGGATTTGGGTTTGGCTAGTCTAGATAAAAGAAGAATTAAGGGGGGGACATGATTCCAGTATTTGAGGGGCTGCCACAAAGAAGAAGAGGTCAAATTATTTTCCAAAGCACCAGAAGGCAGGACAAGACATAATGGCTTGAAACTGATCAAGGCGAGAAACAACCTGAAGTTAAAGGAGAAACTTCCTAATAGTGAGAACAATTACCCAGTGGAACAGTTTGCCTTCAGAAGTTATGAGTGCTATTACTTTTAAGAAAAGACTGGACAACAATCTATCTGAAACACTACAGGGTCTCTTGCTTGAGCTGGGGGCTGGACTAGAAGACCTCCAAGTTCCCTTCCAGATCTATTCTATTTATTCTATGTTTTGGCATGCTCCATAATCTTTATTCCTTCAAGAACTACGGTTTTTAAATTTTTTCTCCTTGATTCAAATGTTCAACACAGTTGAATGGGCCACTACCAGATAATCCTATAGTTGCAGGAATTTGGTATGTTTAATCTCGTGAAAAGAAGGACCAGGGGAGGCATAATACCAGTCTTCCAATATCCCAGGGGCTGCCACAGAAAGGAGGGGGTCAAGCTATTCCTCAAAAAACTTGAGGGTATGACAAGAAACAATGGATGGAAACTGATCAAGGAGAGAAGCAACCTGGAATTAAGGAATTTCCTGACAGAACAATTAGCCTGTGGAACAACTTGCCTCCAGAAGTTGTGGATGTTCCATCACTGGAGGTTTTTAAGTAGAGATTGAACAACCATTTGTCTGAAATGGTATAGGGTCTCCTGCTTGAGGGAGGGAGTTGGACTAGAAGACCTCCGAGGTCCCTTCCAACTCTGTTACAGGCAGACCTCAACCTGCTTCATTTGGTGACCATTCGAAGTTACAATGGCACTGGAAAAAAGTCAGATCAACTTTTGTGATCTTCTGACAAGCCAAGTCAAAAGGGAAGTCAGATTCATTTAGCAACCATGGAACTAACTAAACAATTAGTACAACAATTCGCTTGACAACAATGACCAAAAAAGTTGTAAAATGAGGCAAAACTCAACTTAATAAATGTTTCACTTAGCAACATATAACTTTTGGGTTCAACTGTGGTCATAAGTCAAGAAGTAGCTGTATTTCCTGTTATGTAACTCCCAGGCAATTGGGTCCTTTTCTTCTTGCCACCCTGTCCTGGGAGTTTCTGAGCTAGCAAAAGCTCAAGGAAAGACACCGAGCAGGAATGCAGGGAATCCCAACCCGTCTCTTTCCAAAAAGGAGAGCTGAGAAGGGGCCCTTTTTTAAAAAATAAATAAATTTCAAAGCTGGCACAAAAGACAGATGGGGTCAACCATCTCTCCTTTTGAATCCGACATGCCTCCACTCAGCCAACAGAGGGTTGAGGCAGCTGCTGACGTCAGAGCCAGTCTGGAAATGGGACGCTTGCAAGCTTTATTATTTTAGATCTGAGCTGGCGGGAAGAGTTGCTGGACAGAGAGCGCCTCTCTCTCTCTCTCTCTCTCTCTCATTCCCTCTCCTCTAAAGCTGAAACTACCATGCTGGGCTAACAGGGGTTATACCTGCCAGAAAACCTATGTACATACTCCAGAAAGCCATGAGGGTAAGAAAGATTTTGTTTTTTCTCCTTCCTATTGCTTTTCCTTCCTTCCTTTTTACTCCCTTTCCAAGGGCGAGCCGGTAATATTTGAAACTCACTTAAAGAAAAGGGGATGAAATGGGGAAATGGGGAAAAAAAACTTGATTGATCTCCGGTCTACTCTAGGCAAGTTGTTAAAAGTCATGCGTGGGAATCTTCTTAGCTGTTCTGAGTACCATGGGAGAACCTAGTAACTCAAACATTAAAAAGAGGTTGAAGTTTTGCTTTTCTTTTGCCAGATTCCATCCAGTAAGCTGTTTCATTTGTGCTTCAAACTGCCCTTTCTGGTTTGGCTTAAGTGTTGGCTGCCATTGGGTAAATAAACATAATAACAGGAGCCTTTTCAGTCCTTTGGGGCAGTGAAAAAACATGCTTTGAATGGTTTTATTTAGAAATAGGAGAGCTGCAGCAGCTGCATTCTTGGGGCTCTCTTGACAGCAAGACAGATATAACAAGTGCAGGGACTTTTAGCCTCCATATGGGAAGGTGTGCAAACATTTTTTGACTCAAAGATTCTTAGCGTGCCAGAGGTTCTTTCATGCAAACACTTGCTAACTTATAACTGGAGGCTGTGTTTGTGTGCATTTTGCTCTGCTTCCTGAAAAATAGCTCGCCTACAACTGCAGACGGATGTTGTTCATTTGGGCACTTTTCCAACATTTGCTACTTAGTTTGTGGAAAGATCACAAGGCAATATTTGCCTCGTACTGTAGTGAATCAGCCAATGAAAAGGAGCCAGAAACTCCACTGTTCTCAACTTTTCTTGCTTCTCAACTTTTCTTCCCAAATGTGGGGAAGGATTGCAAGCTCCTTGGAGCCAAGGAAGTCTTGGTTCATTAACCCAAATGTAGAGAAATGAAAGGTGGTACCCACAACTTCTGAAGGTAAGCCATTCCACTAGCTGATTTTCTCACTGTTAGGAAATTTCTTCTTAGTTCCAGGTTGCTTCTCTCCTTGCTTAATTTCCATCTGTTGTTTCTTGTCTTCTGGTGGTTTGGAGAATGGGTTAACCCACCCACCCCCTCTTCTTTGTGGCAGCACCTTAGCTGTTGGAAGACTGCATTGCCAGACCCATCTGATCAGAAATTGTCCCTGGGGTTTGCCTTACATGGAAAATGGAAAGGATTGCTAATCAGCTAGACTCATGTCTATAAGAACATGCTCAGAACAAACCACAGGTGGCTGTTTCCTAGTCACAGGGACAGAATTTGGCACATTGGTTGGTAAACGACACTTAGGAGTTGTCACAAGTGCTAAGCAACGTGTGCTAGTTTCATCCCAGGAGACATTGTCAAAGAAAGCCTTGGATGGTTCCCAGAGATTAAACAACCGATGGCAGTTAAAAACAGTTTTTTCTTTGGAAGGGAAAACAGTTTTCTCTGTGGAAGGGAGACAGCAAAAGTTTAATCTGTGTAGGAAGCAAACTAATCTTGCTCATTCAAGGTTGCTGATTGAAATCCTTCATTTATTACATATTTATGTCCCTCATCTCACCAACAACAGCAACTCTGGGCAGCTTACAATGTAATAAAGTAAAAAAAAGATCATTCAAAGCAATTAAAAATCAAAGGGTTAAAACAAAAGGTAAACATCACAAGGATTGGTTTTGTTCACACATAATACAGAGAGCATTAAGAATTGTCTAGGATGTTGTCAAATATTTTGTAGAGTGTAGTTTCAGAAATATTTAGGTTTCTGTTATATTTGCAGCATTCTTCTTAATAGTCTAGAGATGTTTGCGTATCTCCATTGTGTGTCTACAGTGTGGCAGTTTGGGAGTTTGCCCTCCTCTGCACCTACATTTGTTATTTATATATTGGTTAAATATGTATTCTTACTTTCCTTCAGGAGCTCATGGCTCCTCCAATTTTACTCACAATCAACCCTGTTAAGCAGGCTAAGCCAAGAAAGATTGCCTGGTCCAAAGCCACTCAATGGCTGAAGTTGGTTTTGGTTTAAATCCAACATCCTACCACCACTCTGTCTCTCACTTCTTTTGGGAAAAAATAGTTGACCTCTTGTTCAATTCTTCTTACATGAGTGAGATTCTATGATGGATGAGTGAGGAAACTAGGTATGTCTAGTCTAATGAAGAGTAAGATTAGGGGTGACTTGATAGTAGTCATCCAGTACTTGAAGGACTGCCACAAAGAAGAAGGGGTCGACCTATTCTCCAAAGTATCTGAAGGCAGGATAAGAAGTAACAGATGGAAACTTATCAAAGAGAGATCAAACCTAGAATTCAGGAGAAATTTCCTGATGCTGAGAACAATTAACCAGTGGAACGGCTTGTCTCCAGAAGTTATGGGGGCTCCAACACTGGAGGTTTTTAAGAAGAGACTAGATATCCATTTGTCCAGAATGCTTGAGCAGAGGGTTGGACTAGAAGACCTCCAAGATCCCTTCCAACCTTATTGTTCTCTGTTCTACTTTCAGAATACTTTCATGACCCTTCTTGGATATCAGTATTACCTGAAGGAGGCAATGGTTTTATCTGGGCTAAAAAAAGCCCTATCGACCCTTGGATGAGAACCAACCAAGGGAATTCCAGATCTGTAACATGGACTGAGAATTTTTCTTTAAAAATAGTGCTAGATCACTTTTCCTGTAGAGTTGTAAAGAATCATGTGACAGTGAAATGGGCCTATAGAAATTTAATAAATATACAGCCTCCCCCAAAAAATATGGCATGGGTGTATCCAGTTTCTGGGTGGTTTAAGGTGTATCTTAAGAGCTGTGGTACCGCAGTGGTTGGAATGCAGTATTGCAGGCTACTTCTGCTGACTGCCAGCTGCCTGCAGTTTGGCAGTTTGAATTTCACCAGGCTCAAGGTTGACTCAGCCTTCCAACTTCAGTAAAACAAGGATCCAGATGGTTGGGGGCAATAGGCCGACTCCATAAACTACTTCGGGCGGGCTATAAAAGTACAGTATATAAGTCTAAGTGCTAAGTCTAAGTGCTTATTGCTATTACTATCTTAATAAGTACCTGCTGGAGCAGAACCAAAATCCATTTTGCTTTCTGTTTTCAACAATAGCCATCCAGATAATTTTATGTCTGGGAAACCTAATGGCTGCAGAAAGAAGAGCTCTTCCTGTGTGGTCTGTCTTCAATAGGGGAGTTGTTGCCCTGAGCTGTCAGAGCTTAGAGCCTCTTAAAGGCTCATCTATCAAAGATTTGTAGGAGAGTCAATATATCATGGGTGGGAGAGATCAAAATTCTCCACCTGATTAAAAACAGTCAATTCCAGGGCCCAGGAACTATGGTTGCATAAGCATTTCACTGCATATCGTACCATGTATGACTGTGCATGTGACCAATAAAAATTGAAATTTGAAAATTTGAAATTTTTTTGAAATAGAATGGAGAAATGCATATGAGACTAGAATGTAGAATTATAGGGCTGGAAGGGACCTTGGAGGCAGTGGTGGAATTCAATTTTTTTTACTACCAGTTCTGTGGGCGTGGCTTGGTGGGCATGGCTGGGGGGTTATGTGACTGGCTGGGCAGTTTCTGTAAGCAGGGCAATAAAGATTAGGCTAGAAACAACACCAGAATGTTTTTTTCCTGCATTCTTTACAGGATTAACCCTGTAAAGTGGAAAAAAACAAAGGATTTCTAGCAACCGGTTCTAGAGAACCTGCTAAAACCTGCTGAATTTCACCTCTGCTTGGAGGTCTTTTAGTCTAGCCCAAACCCCTGCTCAAGAATTTAGCTCTGAACATTGATATGGTAAACTTATACTGTAATTTTACCTGTGTCTATTGAGAAATAATTATGATTAAGATCAGGAAATGATATTCTCAACATGGACATGCCTAGAGTTCATGATCAAACCACTCGCCATGTAAGCGTCGCGCTGAAAGGAGACTTTTATGCTGAAGATTTATTATTTGGTGCTTTTGCAAATGTTACATTGGACCTTTTAGCTTTGACACAATTTTAGCAAGGCCAATGAGTTGGAGGGGGGGTGGAGGCTGATATAACTGACTGGGGGGTGGGGCTGTTATGTATTCTGCATTCTTTTAGAAGTATTTCTCACAAGAATCTTCTCTGGGTTGTGGGCACCTGCGGGAGGAGGGATTGAAATGAACATTGGAACTTTCTTGAAGGGGTTGGTGAGAAATTAACATGTGATAATTAATGGGGTGGAGAAAGCCCAGGAATTTTAGATTCAGGATTTCTCCGGACTGTACCATTACAATGTCTTCAATGAAATCTTATTCTAAGGACTTTTGTTTCTTTCGAGTTCTGATTGTGTTGCTTATGTTGTGTGGAACCCTGACATTATCCTGAATCCCCCAAAAGAAAAATCTGTCAATATTGATGGCCAGTGTCTTGAGCCCCGGGTGCTCTCCTGAATCCTTGGATTGTGCAAGAGCTCAAGGAAGATGGAAGGGAAAAACACGGCAGATTTGCCTGTGGAAGCAGCGTCGGTGGTCCTCTACAAGTCAGCCATCCTGATAGAGACAATGTTGACCGCCATCATAGGAGTAACAGGCACAGAGCCCGAACTTCTACAAGGGCCCTGACCGAAGGCACAGCTGATCTGGTCAAGTGCCCAAGAAGAGCCAACTCTTCTGGAGGAGTAATGGCTAATCTGGGGCTGCCAATTGCTGGGATTCACCCCATGCCTCACCTGATGTTTGGTTGGAGAGAGTTTTAACCCTACCAAAGCCAAAGATATACTTAATGATGCTGAAAGAGATGGGCAAATTGAGGAAGTACATTGATGAAAACTTTGCATGGGGTTTAATCCAACCAGCCAATTCCTGGGTGGCAGCCCCCATCCTGTTTTGCAAGAAAAAAGATGGGTCGATGAGATTGTGCATGGATTTTCATGGGATCAATGCTGTGAGTATGAAAAACACTTACCCACTCCCACTCATGAAAGACCTGCTCAATCACCTGGCCAAGGGGAAAGTTTTTACGAAATTGGATTTATGGGAGGCATACTACAGAGTGCAAATTAGAGTAGGAGACCAGTGGAAAACTGCTTTCAACTGCCCGTTAGGAAGTTTTTAGTTCAAAGTTATGCTACTTGGGCTATAAGGGGCGCCTGCCATGTTTATGCAGTTAATTAACACGATCTTTCGTGAGCACCTCTATCAGGGGGTTCTGGTCTACCTGAATGATATTCTTATCTTTAGCGAGACCCTCAAGGACCACATCAAGTTAGTCTGGCAGGTTTTGCAGAAGCTACTCACTGCTAAACTGTATGCCAAATTATCAAAATTATCACCGCACCGCTCTGGACTATTTAGGCTACAGAATTTCTAGTGGGGGGATAGAAATGGACCCAAAAAGGTCTCTGCTGTATTGGACTGGCAACCCCCATGAACCCGGCAAGAACTACAATGCTTTCTTGGGTTCGCCAGCTTCTACCAGCAATTCATCCCAGCATTTACACAAGTGGCGCTGCCACTGACTGAGATGCTGAAAATGGGGGAGGGAAACCCCAAACCACGGCTGACTCAATTGTTACAATGACCTGCCAAAAGGCATTTGAGGCCCTCACAAAACTGTTTGCACAAGAGCTCATCTTTCAGCATCCTGATCCTGAGAGGCCGTTCATGGTCCAAACAGACACCAGTGACATTGCCATAGCTGCAGTACTTCTCCAAGAGAACCCCCAGGGCCAGCTCCAACCTTGCACTTATGTTAGCAAGTTGACTGACACAAAACAGAGATGGGCAGTGTAGGAGAAGAAAGTGTATGCCATATGCTGGGCATTGTTGTCTTGGAGACACTTCCTCGAAGATAGCAAAGTGCTGTTCCAGGTTTGGGCTGATCACAAGAATCTGGAAGCACTAAGAAATCCGAGGAAGCTGTCCCCCAAACAAGTGCGATGGGCCCAATATTTCAAGCACTTTGATTTTGAACTGAAACACATTCTGGGGGGGGGGGAATATCCTTGCTGATGCATTGTCCCGGAAGCCACAAAAAAAGGGAAGAGATTGTCCAGGTAGTACTATCCCCTTTGCAGCCAGCAGCCCAGGTAACTACGAGGACTCAGAGCCATTGTCATGCCCCAAGTGGCCCACACCCATTGACTGATGACATCGCCGCCGCATTGACAATGGACCCTTGGTTCATCAACAACCAAAATTCCCCCACAGTCTGGGATGGCCTCGTGTGGAAAGACACCAAGATCTACATCCTGACCAGCCTACATATAAAAGTTCTGGAGCAGTGCTATGACCACAAAAGCGGCTGGTCACTTCAGATTCCTTAAGACTCTTCACCTGGTGCAGAGGCAATTTTGGTGGCCATGCCTCAAACCTGAGGTGGAAGATTATGTAAAAAGCTGTGTTGTCTGCACCACCATGAAGGGAAGGCCCAGAAAACCTCCTGGTCTTCTGTAAACCGTGGCCGAACCTTCTTGGCTGTGGGAAGAGATTGCAATGGATTTCATTGTAGACCTCCCCTCAAGTGGTCATTTGAACTGTAATCAACCTGTTTTCCAAGCAAGCCCATTTTGTGGCATGCCCTGGTTTTCCATCTGTGTAAGAAGCTTGCCAAGATGTTTATCCAGCATGTCTACTGATTGCATGGAGCTCCGAAGCAAGTGATTTCCAACTGAGGAGTACAGTTCACCGCAAAGTTTTGGAGGTAATTTCTGAAGTCAATAGGATTGTCCAAAGGACTTAGCTCGGGGTTTCATCTGGCTACGAATGGGGCCAATAAATGCGCAAATGCCATAGTGGAGCAATATATGAGATGCTACATGGACTATCAGCAGAACAACTGGTTAGACCTGTTGCCATTTGCAAAGGTTGCTGTTGTGGCCCAACAGCAGCCAGCTGAGCTGTTGGTGGAATCTGTGACAGCGATGAACACTATGGGACTGCCCTGGAGGCTGAAGAAGACTCTGGGGAGTGTTCGGCGTCAAAGCAGGGACTAGAGAGGCCTGTTGGCCACCAGGTGGTGTCTGAGTCAGGGAGCAATGAGGAAGAACAGATGGAGGCTGTCCCTGACATGCGTATGCATATGGCTGCGAGGAGAGAGCAGCTTCAGAAGCAGAGAAGAAAATAAGGGGTTAATGATTGGCCCCTCCCAGGGAACATATAGGTGGGGCAATGGGAGGGGAATTTTGCAGGAAGCAACAGTTTACTAAGGTAGCTTTGTGGAAGGCTTTTGGACAATCTGAGTTGCAATCACCTTGGTTTAATTAAGATAGCATTCCTCTCAGCCGGAAGGTTGCTCATCTCCACATTAGTTGTGGCATACAGCCAGGTATTCCTTCGGGTGTTTGAAGACCTGGAACAGAACAGTTGCTTACAACAATGCCATACACAGCAGCACGGGATTAACACCATTTCAAGTGACCAGTGGGCTGGACTTTGTTCCAATTCCAGAGCTGCCCCAAGAACCCCCTTCGTCTATGTCCTTCAAGGAGTGGATTTACTGAGGGAGGGTAGGGAAAAAACGATGGTTGCTCTTAAAAAATTAGGCAAGATGTATAAAAAACAGGCTGACAAACATCGGGCTGATCAAATTCCCTTTAGAGTGGGAAAGCGAGTGTACTTGTTAATAAAGTATCTGAAACTGAAGATACCAAGCAAGAAATTGGGCCCAAAGTTCCTGGGTCCCTTCCCCATAGTTAATATAATAAATCCAGTCATCGTTCAGCTGAGTCTTCCTAGATTGTTGGGAAAAGTACACCTGGTATTCCACAGTAGCTTGCTCAAGCGCCAGGTCTCAAACCACACTGCAAGCCCCTGTACCCCCTGGCCTGGTAGTAGTTCAAGACCCAGTATGAAGTGAAGAAGATTTTGGATTCCAAGATACTTCAGGGACCCCTAATGTATTTAGTCCAGGTGAAGGGATACCCTCTCTCAGAAGCTATGTGGGTTAAAAGCCATGACATTAAGGCAGATCGCTTAGTTAGGAAATTTCATGAGGAGTTCCCCCATAAGCCCAAGGGACCTCCAAGGGGGGAAAGGGTGGTTGATTGTGTTGGGGGGAGTCTGCTGATTAATTTTCCTTATATTACAGGAAAACACCTTTTGTTGAAGAGGGAAGAATCCTGTCATGTTAAAAGGAGACTTTTATGCTGAAGATTTATTATTTGGTGCTTTTGCAAATGTTACACTGAACCTTTTAGCTTTGACATAATCTTAGCAAGGCCAATGAGTTAGCGGGGTGGAGGCTGATAGAACTGAGGGTGGGGAGGGCTGTTATCTATTCTGCATTCTTTTAGAAATATTTCTCACAAGAATTTTCTCTGGGTTGTGGGCACCTGCGGGAGGAGGGATTGAAATGAATGTTGGAACTTTCTTTGAAGAGGTTGATGAGAAGTTAATATATGATAATTAGTGGGGTGGAACGTTCACTTTACTTGAGTGGAGAAAGCCCGGGAATTTTAGATTCAGGATTTCTCCAGACCATACCATTACAATATCTTCAATAAAATCTTATTCTAAGAACTTTTGTTTCTTTAGAGTTCTGATTGCATTGCTGATGTTGTGTGGAACCCTGACAGTAGGGGTTGTTCACTTTAGACACTTTCTTCAGATGCTTGGTTTGATCAGTATTTCAAATGCTGAACTTGACTTCCTTTTTTACTGGCACAATTCAGTGATTTCAGTTACATACAGTATTCCACTTTGAATGACATTCAGGTATCACTGCATTTGCTGAGTTTCATATAGCATGGTTTTGTCATTTTGGGTGAATTAGAATTGCCTCTAGTTTTACAAAGCCAAATTTCAGAGTCAGTATAGAGCTGGAGGGACTTTGGAAGGTCTTCTAATCCAGCCCCCTTCTCTGGCAGGAGACCTAAACCATTTCAGACAAGTGACTGTCCAGTCTCTTCCTGAAAACCTCCAGTGATGGAGCACCCACAACTCCAGGAAGGAAGCTATTCCATTTGTTTTCACTGTTAGAAAATTTATCCTTAAGTTCTAGCTTGGATCTCTCTTCAATGATCTTCCACCTGTTAGTTCTTGTGCTGCCCTTGGGTCTTTTGGAGAAGAAGTCAGTTGCCTCTTCTCTAGTGACAATTCCTCCTGTATTGGGAGACTGCAATCATATCATTGAAAATGGATGACACTTTTGTGAAACTGTGCGGCAAGATCAGGATTAATAAAATGGCTTCTTCATAGAAATATGTGAAGGTGGTCAATGTAGAAAGTGACATTCTAGTCTGGACATTTTCTGCATTGTCCATCTCACAAGCTCCTATGAAGATTGGTTGTTTTCTTGAAGATGTTTCATTACCAAACTAGGTATCATCATCAGGTTCTTGGGTTCTCTGAGCTTGATTGTTTTCTTGAAAACATTTCATTCTTTAAACTAGTGCTAATACTGATGATGTTACCCTGTTGGGTAATAAAATGTCTGCAAGAAAACAAGCAAGCTCAGAGAGTACTTATTTGTTTGTTTGTTTATTTATTTATTTATT
>JAEANM010014302.1:0-14053 GCA_017656035.1 Myanophis thanlyinensis
CTGGCCCGGCCCCTCTGTCAAATTTTAGAAACCATTGTGGCCCGCGAGTCAAAAAGTTTGCCCACCCCTGGGCTAAACCCACTTAAAACTGTCTTGCTTAGCAACAGAAATTTTGGGTTCAATTGTGGTTGTAAGTCAAGGACAACTTGTACCGTAGTATTCTGTTGTTCTCCTAAACCAGCTCTTTTCCAGCAGTTTTTCCCCCGTATGTTTACAGTTGCTATGATTATTCTGCTGGAGACACTGTGAAGGTCATTAATAGCTGTTGTGGTCTCACTCAACTAAAGTTGTTCTTACAATGTCCTGGGCTTGACCCATTCCCCCCCTTTTATTTTATTTTATTTGTTCATTCATTCATTCATTCATTCATTCCCTTGCAGGGCAGACATATTATTTAAACAATCCGTCTTTTCCTGAGCTGTTTTTCTATCCAACTCAAAAGGCAAGTTAACCAGCTCAGTTCCCTGACCTTAATTGGTTGATTAATTCTGGCAGCTGCTGCTTGAAACTCACCAGACCTTAATCAGTTTCACTCTGAAGGCTTTTGTAATCACATCAAGAAATCAGTTATAAATGCCTGCATTGGTTAGAAAATGATTTTTTTCATCACTGTTTATTACCATTGTACTTGTCAATGATACTAGCTAACCGAGCTGCAGTGTGAAGGCCATGGTTTTCATAGCTGTGAAACCTGGGTCAAAAATATTAAATGAAAAAATGCTATATATGTAATGTGAAGGCAAGAGCCATCAAAGAAAAGCTGGAGGACACTTGAAAAAAAAAATATGATTAATTAAAAGGTGACTAGATGCTTTCTGGTAACACCAGTAGGACTTTACAAGAAGTCAAAAGTGCAGTTACTCTGACAATTCTGATGACATGTCCATCAGATTCCTAAAAGTCAGAACTGACTGAAAAAAATAAATCAGAGGTGGGAAACCTGCAGCTTTTCAGACCTTATTGAACAACTCACAGTAGCTAATTAGGGTGGCTGATATTGAGGGATGCTGAGAGTTGTTTTGCAGCATCTGGACTCCTCAGATTCTGGAGGATCAGAGATTTACCACAGTGATAAATGCATAGCAGGATTGAACCAATATTCCATGTGTTGATATGTTATCTTTAACATTCTGTTGTTAGTATAACTCTTGAGAATAGACATCAAGTGTAGATAATTATGTTTGTGCAAAGCAAATATTCAGCTGGAGAATTTCAAATGAACAGGATTTTGTCACATGTACACAAATAGGCTTTTCTGTATATTTGGAGTTAAGTCTTGTTTGGTTTCTTTGCTATGCTTCATTTACTCAGTTTAAAAATATCTTGTTGGTGGGGAGGGCTCTAGGGGCCACAGAAAATGAGCTGGGAATCTGCTCTGTTCTTGTTCCAGCTTGCCCACTCCTGTTTTAAAGTATTGGACACTTCAAGTTTATTGAGGCTGTGCAATATATGCGCAGAAGCAGCCATCCTAATTACATACCAGATTAAAAGTTGCTTTAGGAATTTTTTTTTAAAAATGTAAATGTATTACTTTAGCAACCAATCAACTAAAAGCAACTCAATGTGCTATAGTTTATCAAGCTGGAAATCCACCTGATCCCAATTTAGCAGAAATTTCCCATCCAAGAGCTGAAGAAGCTTCTTGGATGAGACGTGAAACGTCTTCAAAGCAAAATCAAACCCCAGTTGCCTCCTGGGAAAAAAAAAAAAGCACCTTTGGGATTCGTAGGTTAAGTTTCCCCATAAGAAATACTAACGTTAATCCGATGCTCAAACAAACCCAGCAAATAATATTGTGCTTTCTCCCAAGCCTCATTCCCATAAACATTTATTTGCATTGGCATTCGGATCCCAAACTTTCCCCCCCTCCCCCTTCAAAACAAACTAAAGGCAAATTTATCAGAGGTGCTCGGCTCGCCTGCTGGCTAATCCTCAGATCTCTCTGTAAACATTCACTTTTGTGAAAGTATCGGCTTCATTTCTCCAAAGCGTTTCGGTCTCCTTTTTCCGTTTCGGTTTCCCCTATAGTTTTTTTTAAACACGGTTTCTTGAATCCGAACTTCCTCCTCCGGGTAAGTTTCGCTTTCCTGAGCGAAGTCACGAAAGGGAGAGAGAGGCAAGAGGGCGCGGCGGTTCGCTTTCGTTTCTCCTCAGGTCTCTCCTGGCGATCAAAGCAGCCGGCCGTAGGTTTCGCCAATGGGCCGGGCCCTGGGCGGCTTCTTTTAAGGCGCTCCAGGTTTCGTGCGCCTCATGCTGCCTCGCAGCGCCGCTGGGTCCCTCCGGCTGCTGCGTTTAGCCATGGACAGCCGGCTGCTCTCTGCGGATCAAGCTGGCTGGCTCGAGCGCTCCTTCGTGGCCGAGGCGGCAGGCGCGGAGGCGGCCTATTTCGCCCTGAGCGGCGCCGGAGAGCAGCCAGCCAACTTCACGAGGCCACGGTGTTTTCTGCCTCCTCCGGGCAGATGCTATTTCTTCGGCATCCCCGTGGGTCCAAGCCCGCGGGAGCGCGTCCGGGCTGCCCGGCTGCAGGGGACTTTGCAGCGCCGACTCGAGCAGGCGCCTTTTGGCGCACGGGGCCCAGTCCGAGTCCTGCCGCTCCTCTCCTACAGCCACGGCGGAGCTCTGCTGGAGAAGGGCTTCTTCGTTCAGGACGAGCAGGGCCTGCCGGAGACGCGGGCCTTTTTGGAGGAGCTCTTGGGGGGCCTGCTCCCGGAGCCGGCCCGCCTTTGGGTGTACGAGCAAGGCGAGAGTGGCCGGCTCGGCTGCGCCTTGTGGGGCTTTAAGGGGGCGGGAAAGGAGAGCGAACTGCTGGGCACTGCTGCAGTGGTGGCCGCGCAAGAAACGGAATTCCACCCTGCCGTCCCTCACCTTCTAGGCAACACCGTGTTCAGGTCTCGGGAAGCTGCCCAGCAAGTGCTGGAAGAAGTAAGTTGTTAGGATACGGAGGAGTTGGGCAGAACCAGGCCTCCTTTTCAGGATTTAGCTGAAACACCGATAGTCCTCGAGTTACCACAGTTCATATTTAGTGACCGTTCAAAGTTACAACAGCATTGAAGAAGTGACTCGGGACCACCTCCATTGCAGCAGCAGCAGGGTCATGGCGACCTGAATTCAGAGGCTTGGCAACTGATTCATATTTATGACAGCTGCAGGTCCAAAGTTCGTGTAACTACTTTTGGGCAGTCTTCTGACAAAGTAATCAAAGAGAAGCCAGATTTACTTTACAACCAGTCTACTAACTTTATGGTAGTAATTCACTTAACCACTGGGGCAAGAAAGGTCATAAAACAGGGCAAAGCTCACTCAACAATTGCCTTGCTTAGCAACAAATCTTTAGGTCATAACTTGAGGACTACCTGTATACAGAGGGAGGGAAGTGAGCAAATGAAAGCCAGATAGTGGCCAGGTGGCTTCCATGGCTAGAGTGATGGAGAAGGTTTGATAGGGTTTGGCCAGGAGTGGGCAACTGTGGTCCCTTCACCACCTGTGGACTTCAACTCCCAGAATTCCTGGGAATTCCAACTCTGGAACTTAGCATTCCCATGGCTGGCTTGGGAATTCTGGGAGTTGAAGTCCACAGCTGGTGAAGGGGCCACAGTTGCCCAACCCTGGGTTTGGCGATCATACAGGGGAAACATCTTTGCTGGGTCTAAACCAGGGGTGTCCAACCTTGGCAACTTTAAGACCCATGGACTTCAGAGTAGAAGTATATTTTACCAAGGCCTTTTGATTTTTGTTTTTGAACAATAAAATATTTGAAAGGAAAATGTATAACAAATTCTGGTGGAGAATGTAAATTTGTATCATTGTGCAAAACATGATATCATGTTGTTCAAACTTAAGTTTTCCAATGCCTGCATTCTGTTTGTACTTCATAGTGTCTTGAACAAGGATTACGTATGTTTTCTTAAAGAAAATATGGATAAAGGGGACGGATGTATAATCCAAAGAACCTTGTAAAATGTGCATGCTTAATTGCACAATATCTTTTAAATTAGGCAAATCAGACTTAAGTCTTTTAAGTGTTGTTTTTCTATGATCTATCCATTGAATGGCCAAGATCAAATCAAATCAAATCAAGCTCCTATGTGGAAGACAGAGATTTTGGTATCTGTCTCTTGTGAATGTCAGCTGAATTTCTTTCAGGTGACAGAACTCAGTTCAGGATGCAGGAGCCATGTTCTTTAGTCTATGGCATTTCAAGTGGACATCACAAGCATCGTTCCTTAAGTACTGCTTCTAGTCTTTCAGAATCAATGTATCTTCTCGTTATAGTGCACTTCAATAATTCCTGAATCCAGGCTGATTCTAGAACTTGTGGATAAGTGTCCTAAACATCCAAAGAAAGGAAATTTTCCTGTAATCGTTATTGAAGGACTAGATGCAACAGGTAAGAAAAAAGACATTAAATCTATTTTTATTAAAGCATAAAAGCTTTTATTTGACTGACACATTTCATATAGTATCAAATCAACTTACTTTGTGGGTTTGCATAGCACACTGAACTGAAAGCAAACAGGTTAGGATTTGTGCAACATCTTAAAACTATAAAAAAAATCAAGATTAAGAGCAAACAAGTGAGTATATTAACATGTTCTCTTGTCTGTTTCCTAGGCAGCATCTTTTCCATCTGTTTTCAAGATCACTCACACAGTCCATGCTAACTAACTGTAAGATTTTATAGTTTAGTACAACTACTTTATATTGCACTCAGAAGCCTCTTGACAATGAAAAGCCGGGGAAAGGATGCCCCATGCTTTTTCCAAGTTCAGTCAATAGACCACTGGAGTTCTTCCCTTTGTCTTAAAAGACCAATTATTTTCTCTCTCCAGTGGAAGGGATGGACTGGAGTGTCTCCTTTTTTGTGTAACCAACAATATGTCTTCCTAACGAGGATGCGGATTGACAATCTGGCATGCAATCCTAATTTGTTGCAGATGCTGATAAATAGGACCTCAATTTCTAAATAGAATACATGGATTAACTTGCTTAAAAATCAATTCTTCCCATTGAAAAATACTAGCAGTTTAGCTACTGTATGTAATTATTTCCTTTTTCATCACTGCCCTTACAACGGCTTCACCAAGCTTGAGAATTACAGATCCTTTTTTAAAATAAATCGTAGTTGCCTATGATACCAATGATCTAATCTAAATTCTTGCAAACTTGATCAATCCATGTGCTGTGTCATAACTAAGGACGACTTTCTTTCCTGTATCACATGTAGGCAAAACAACAGTGACTCGTTTTCTAAAAGAGTCACTGAATGCTGTGCTCCTGAGGACTCCTCCACCTTGTGTTAGCCAGTGGCGGAAGATTTTTGATGATGAACCACCGCTCATACGGAGAGCATTCTACGCACTGACTAACTACATTGTGGCTTCTGAAATAGCTGAAGAATCCTCTAAGTCACCGGTGATTCTAGACAGGTTTGCAAAAATAAAGTGCTTCTGATGGAAGAAAATGTAGCTTAGAGATCAACTGTGGTGTCCTTGAGACTCTTTGCGTTTGGTTGTTTGCTTCAGTGGTGAAATGCAGCCTGGTCGCACCGGTTCTAGCGAACCAGTAGCGGCGACAGCATTTGGCCCTGCCCCTGATGAAGTTTAGGCTCTCCCACCCACCCCTGCTCTTTTCTGTCTTTTATTCCCTTCATTTTTACTCACCTGAATTGCACAGAACAGTTGTTGGGCGTGCCTCTGCACCCCTGCTCTTTTCTGTCTTTTATCCCCTTCATTTTTACTCACCTGAATTGCAGAGAACAGTTGTTGGGTGTGCCTCTGCAGCCTTCTCAATCAGAGGCAGCCTCTGGTAAGAAAATACAAGCAATTTAGAAGCTGTGTGGTTGGTGCGCACAAAGCATGCACGCACCGAACCGGTAGCAAAACGGGTTGGATTCCAACACTGGTTTGCTTGCAGATGTTTCAAAACTGGCTGGAAAAGCTACTCCATATAGCAATAGCACTTAGACACTTCACAGTGCTTTCCAGCCCTCTCTAAGCAGTTTTAAAGAGTCAGCACATTGCCCCCAACAATCTGGGTCCTCAGTTTACCCGTCTCAGAAGGATGGAAGGTTGAGTCTATCTTGAACCTGGTGAGATTCAATCTGTCAAATTGTAGGCAGCTGGCTGTCAGCAGATGTAGCCTGCAATACTGTACTCTAACCACTGCGCCACCTTGGCTCTTATATAAACAGGGAGCAAACCCCACATTTACCTGCACAGATGATGTTACATAGTTGGATAATGAAATGTCTGCAAGAAGACAACCAAGCTCAGAAAGCATCAAGGACTCAACAAAAATAAAGTGTCTTCATTAAAAAAGGGGCCGCCTTGTTAATTGTACAAGTTGTGTTTCTAGTATTTTATGAAAGGTTGAAATAGGAAGATAACCATGAATTATAATTATCCATTGCCTGTGGTTATTTTACTCTATTACAGTTCTGAACTTTCGGAATAATCAGTGGTTGTGTATGTGCTAGAAAAAGAAAATGGCAAATCACTTCTGAACAACCTTGCCAAGATAACTGCAGGGACTAATCTAGGCAGTCCTCTGGGGTCAAAAGGGATTGAAAGTTATCCCCTAAAAAAAAGGCTAGATGAGGATGATCTGATGATAGCAATAATAGAAAAGCATCACTCTTAATTTTCAATTAATGGGATCAAAACAACTATGGATTTTTCTAATTGCTGAAAAGGACTTGCATTTGTGAATAAGAATGTGTTTTAATGTATTCATTTATCAGCTACCTGGAGAGTTTGGGAGTGACTAGATAAACACAATAATGGAGGCAGTAGTGGACTTAAAGCCATTTATTCTTCAGTCTTGCTCACTCAGAATGACTAATTCTGATCTTTATGTAATTTATTGTCTGTGTCTCTGTGTATCACTCATGCACCACATTATATTCATATACTTAATATTAGAAGGGAATTGATTTTTTAAAATCTCAGAAAATGAACTTTTAAATAATTTTCTTTTGCATATTTATGGATTGTATTCTTGTATCACATTGAGTTTGGGGCTGGTGTTCATACTGTAGTGTGAAGAAAAGTACCTGTACAACTGACTCCGTTGTTTTCTGGCAAAATTTTAAGGAAAAGCTGATGGTGCTGCAAGGTAGCCCAAAGCTTCACAGAGTTTAGTTTGTGTTTTGAGAAAATCATTTTGTTTGGTCAGGTCTGTATGACAAGATCCTTGTGAAGAGAAAATGAGGGTTTAAGTTCCTTAGAACCATTCATATCAAATAAAAAAAAATTATATACTTGTTAAAATTTACATACTGATCCCTCCAACAAGACTCAAGGCAGCTTACAAAAATGCAACATAAAAAAACAATATCCCACATTACAGTCACAATACAACAGGAGACATCCTCCTCTAAAACTCTAGTTTTATTAGCTTTCGGGAAAGCGGGTAGTGTGAATTCTAGTTTTTGGAATGCTATTCCAGAAAAGTGGGACTGCAGCTGAGAAGGCTTGTCTCCCAATCCCTGAAGATGACATTCCCATAAGAGAAAGAACCCAGAAAGAGTCCATTCTCTTCTCCATGACCATTTAAGGGAGGCAGAATTGTCTTCGCAGTTCATTTCATATGCAAAAATTGATGGTTCTAGAAGCAAAGAATGATAATTTTGGTTTGAAACTCACAAATGTCTTTGTTTGGACAGATATTGGCATAGCACTGCAGCATATGCAATTGCAACTGAAATAACTGGGAACGTGCAATATCTTCCTCCACCTCATCACTTGGTGTATCACTGGCCTGATGATCTTCTGAGTCCAGATATTGTCCTGCTCTTGACTGTTAGCCCTGAAGAAAGAGTCCGGAGGTTACAGGGACGTGGGATTGAGAAAACAAAAGAAGAGATTGATTTGGAAGCGAATGATGTCTTCCGTCAAAAGTATGTACTAAAATTGCAAAACGGTGCCACTATATTCCTTCTTAGCAAACCATGAAAATCTTGTTCTTTTATGTTAAGGAAACAGTGTAATGGGGGTTGTTGTGTTGATTAATTATGGAAAATGAATTATGAACATCTTGGGGAAGAGAGTTACATACTGGTTTTAGTGGACAAAAAGACCCTTAGAAGGATGGTGTACATGTGTGACATTGTACTTTGCAGGGTCTGCTGCCTTGGGTGAGGGGTCCTAAAATACCAGCTGCAAATAGTAACCGCTTCAGTCAGATAAGCCTTTGGTTTTTTAGATGCAGTTGTGCTCCATAGTAATAGAAGCTGGAGTACAGTACTGTATGTGAAATCTTGGGCTCTTAGCTGAACTCCATAATATATCCAAAGATACAAAACACAAAAACTAAGCCAAGCTCTGATTCAAAGATTCTTTTTAATAATTGTGTCTACTATGCATATGTACAAAAGTCATGAAATCTTTGAATTGATTTGAAGTTAACTGATGCATTAACAGTTCCAAGGAGACAATTCGGCTCACTTTCAGGTCAAAGCTTAAAATTAAAGCTTTGCAAGCCCTATTAAAAATCTTTCCTTTTCGGACAACCATGACATGAGTTTGCTTAATTTTGGATTAATGGCTATCTGAACCCTTCCCGTGCAGTATTCATAGCTTCTGAAGTATACTGCACTTCAGTGGTGAAATTCAATTTTTTTTACTACCGGTTCTGTGAATGTGGCCACAGGATTAAACATCACCAAGCACAGAATTAAACTTCACCAAAGTTACAATGTAATAAGGAGAGAGGCAATTTCTGTGAGCAAGGCAATAAAGATTAGGCTAGAAACAACTGCCTTATTTACAGGATTAACCCTGTAGAGTTAATCTTTACAGGATTAACCCTGCAAAGTGGGGGAAAAAAAAACAAAAGGAGATTTCTTCTAATAACCGGTTCTATAGAACTGGTGCTAACCAGCTGAATTTCACCTCTGCTGCACTAAAAGTTTTGCAAATTGACACTTAGTATGAATGCTATGTTTTTCTACATTTGGTAATGCTGTATATTTTTTTAACATAGAGTTGAAGAGTCTTACAGAAGAATGGAAAATCCAACATGTCATATCCTTGATGCCAATCCTCCTAAAGAAGATGTTGCCAAAGCTGCTCTGCATTTGATTAAACATCACTGCCATTTCCTATAGCTGTTTGTGTGTACACTGTTGTCAATAACTATCAGAATCAAAATTTCCCAAGGAAAACAGGTGTTAATATTTTCTGAACAAATGAGAAGCATAAGGCATATGAAAGGCAATAAATAGTCTTCCATGGGGACAAGCTAATTTTTAAAATATGTAACATACTGAAATGTACTACTGCTAAAGAAATGCAATTGTTACTCTTTATAACTAAAAACAAAATATGTATATGCACGTTCATAATATAAACTTTGTACTGGCACTAAATTTGTGTAGATTTTCCAAAATGTTCTCCTTGTTCTCAGTCTGAATTACTGTAACTATGGGATAGTATCACATAGACAAATTATTGTAAGCCTTTAATGAGGTGGGCTTATCAAAAGGTAGAATAATTAAGGACCTGAACATAAATTACTATGATCATTGGAGATAAAATTCTGAATTGAAGTGAAAAATAAATGGTGTCTAGGTGTCCTTTTGTGTCCTTCCATTTTCTTGCTATATTTGTTGAAAATGCTTCACATTGCAGGAAGGAGAAAGAAGTGCAGGTTCTCATTTTAAAAGGAAGAATATGTCTAGAGGAGTGTTTCTCAACCTTGGCATCTTTAAGATATTTGGACTGCAACTCTCCAAATTCTGGCAGCTAAAGTCCAAACATCTTAAAGTCGGCAAGGTTGAGAAACACTGGTCTGGAGGAATAGCTGTGCAAAGGTTCAAAATTAATTCTAGTGTATGGTGAAGACCTTGCGTGTCAAAGATTTCACTTTCAAATAAGAGGATTAATTATCACTAGATAACTTGTGGCCTGTTGGGTCATTGTTTCAGAGATAAAATGAAGAAACCTAAACAGAAACACAATGACCACAAGTGGTGGCATATTAAAAAGAGTGGCAGAATATAAATGCCTTTGGTGCAGGAAAGATAATAAAAGTAGATGTCTGGAGCACTTACTGATGGTACCTACGTTTGGATGATTTCTTCTAATAGAGCAACTTGCGTTGTTATGGCATCGCGTGATTTATTGTGACTTTCCCCCTTTGCTAAACTGGGCGTGGCTTCCAGCCCGCGGGCCACAAATTTGGCAGCCCTGTAATAGCGCAAACTCAGATTGCCACCCTGTCCCTTTAATCAGTTTTCACCATAAACATTCCAGAGTTTATAAATGAATAAGGTTAACAGTTGTACTGCACTGTAACAAGATAATTAGCATAGCAACTATATATTTTACTTTGCTGAGAATAAGCCTGCAGACTCAATGGGAGTTACAGATAGTCCTTGTTTAATGATTGCAGATATCACAGTGATGGAAAAGTAACTTCACAATGAGTCCTCACATTTATAACCTTAACAGGTGTGTAAAGCAAAGGGAAGCTGAAGTAAGATCGCAAGCATGGTTGTAGTTTCGCTTCTCTTGATAACCAAGTTGCCAGTGCCAATTGTGGTTGCTAAACGAGTCTAATTTTTTGAATAGTCATATATAGAATTGACATCACAATCCAATTTCAGTTCTTAAGTTTTGCGATTCTTGATGGAGTTGGTTCTGTGATACAGAAATGGCTGTCACAATTCATAAATTAGCTTCAGTGTAGAATGTAAGAGGAGGGGGTCATTTTAGTACATAAGAAAGATTATTGTTGAATTTATATAGATTTGTAGATAAGCCCACTAGAGGGCAGGAGAGAACTAGGCATCTCAGGATCCATAATTCAGACAACAGGAGTTGCCTTCTAAACCCCCCCCCCCCCCAAAAAAAAAATAAAAAATTGTCCTCCCTTTGGAGGGTAAATGACAAAGAGTTAAAGGGTTCAGATATACCAGAAGTATCACATTCACTGTAGAACTCTGGGTCACGCTACCAAACAGGAGGATGAGCCTGGCACAACTCTGGGAACATTTCCCCTGATTGGCTACTTAGGTATACTCTGTACCAGGTTTCTAAAATGAGATGCTCTGACCTGAAAGCATTTCCTTTTAGTCTCTATTGCTCAAAGGCCACATAATTATAGTTAGTAAACAAAAAAAAATCCATGCAAAATACTTACTGGAAAGTATTACAGCCACCATGTCCTTTTTGAGGCTTGTGCCACTGTTTCAGAACATCATGCACACTCTTGCACATTGCCCAGAACCTCTCTTGAAAGATTGTTTTGTCAACATTTCTTAAAAACAGATCATGCATTCCAATTACTGAACAATGGTAATGGTTAAGGTTTGGTCTCACGGTCAGTAGAAGTCTTTGTGATTTAAACTTGGTGATATGCAACAGAAAGTCATTTGCCAAGGCCTTCACCCAGCTCTGCGGGAAAATACTGTAAATAGATCCTCCAATCTAAAACATCTGAATTTGGGATGATTTACGCTTTTCAGTACTAATGCTGGGAAATAACATTAACGCTGAGCTGGATTTGTCTGGTCCAGCAATCTAGTACCATTGTGGTCAGCTTCCTAGAAGCCTATCGAGAAGGCATATGTGCAGAGTCCTTGGTGCTCACTGAGCTTGGTTGTTTTCTTGCAGGTTCAGAGTACCAAGGGCCCCTGATTTCAACCTTACAAACCCTACAAATATTATCCTTTATCAGTAGATACAAGTGCATTAGTACCCTTCTACCTATATGTCCTAGAAACTGGAACTGAGAGCTATGTGGCCTTTAACATTATATGATAACCATTTTTTTTTTTTGCCCTTTGAAACTATTCAGGTCATCCACATACTCCATTACGTTTTATGACCAAACTGTCTCCAGCAAGACTTTACCAACCATCCTTTTCCTGATTTTTTCCCCTTTCACTTCCACAAAGTTACACTTTAAGAATCCCTTTCTGTGTTGTCTGTCTGTCTGTCTGTCTGTCTGTGTATGGTGTATAATATTTATTTTATTCAAAAAGTTAAAATACAAATTCTGAAATAAAAAGGTCAAGAGATTTTAGATTCCACCTGCCCCTTCAAAGTTGGCCTTCGTTTGCATCTCTACATACAAATTACACTATGTACTGTAAATATATGCAACGTTATAGGGGACCTGTGTCTGTTTCAAACACCTAGCTTTTTCAAAGGCATATATGCAGACTATATTCATATATATTCAGATTTTCCTATGAACAGGTAATAATTATGTTCATAGACCTGTCAGTTTACATGTGGAAATCCTCTGTCTTCTACTGAATTCTTATTTAAAGTCTTCCTGTAGTGGTCTGTTCTTTTGCATTCCCATTATCAACTAGTTCTATTTCTATTAGGGTGACCAAGTGTCCTCTTTTGCCCAGACATGTCCACTTTTTACGTCCAGTCCGGGGCGTCTGAGTGGGTTTTATAAATTTATAAAACCCACCCGGATGCTCCGGACTGGACGTAAAAAGTGGAGATGTCATGTCCGGGCAAATGGGGAAAAGCGGCTCCGGTAAGACGAGCATGCGCTCCATCGTGCTTAGAAATCCCACGATGGAGCACATGCTCGTCTTTGAGGGAGCCGGTTTTCCCCATCAGCAGCACCTGGGCTGCGGGAGAAGAGCCGCTGCGGAGCTGTGCCCCCCCGCCCCCCCGCCGCTGCTGCCCCCCCGCCCCCCGCCACCACTGCCGCCCCCCCATCCTCTTTTTTGGAAATCAAATATGGTCACCCTAATTTCTATATAAAAAAAAATCAGCCTGGAGAAATGAAGATCCTTGGAACTCTTAAACTATGTAGTAGCAGGTCTAGTCATGTGACACCATAATACAAAAAGCTCTGGGTCTCTGATGTATTTTATTTTAATGGATTTTGCTTATACTATAATGAGGGGTGTGGCAAATTATTCCCTTCTCCCGCCAATGGACAATCAAACATCTCTATTGACTGCATCTTGAGATATACACCAGAGGATCTGCTGTTTTTAAAGCATTTGTGAATGCCTTAAAGCATTTTTTTTAACCAGATTGGTTCATTAAGGGAAACATAAGTGCTCCATATAATTTAATCCTAGAAGAGTTTTCTTTGTTCTTTCTTGACCTAGAATTTTGTTCTGGTGTAAAAAACTACAACCTTATTCTTTGAAAGATGTGGTGTGAAAGGACAAAAAGCTCACTGGCAGCTTGGTAGTTCAGATTGCTTGCTTGCTTGACTGACTGAGTGACTGATTGAATATGTGCTGTCAAGTCAGTGTTGACTCTTAATGACACTATTTCCTCCACAACAATATATCCCTAATGTGGCCTTCAAGTGTCCCAATGGTGCATGCACCCATTGCCACTGTTGATCATCTTCTTCTTCTCTTTCCTTCCACTCTTAACAGCATTACAGCTTACTCTAGTGAGCTAGGCCTTTGTTCACTTAATATATCTGAAGTAGGATAATTTGAGCCTGGTCAGTTGTTCCTCAATTGAGAACTCTTTGTTCTCAAAGAACAATTGATTTCTTTGATGATCCATTTGTCTTCTTGGTTACCAATGGTCTCCAGAGTCTTCTCCAACACCAATATTCAAAAACATCAATACTCAAACAAGAAGATCAGACTGCACCCAGGACTCCCTAGAAGTGTCCTGTAAACAAACAAACAAACAAATTGATGAGTTTGACTTTCAAGGCTGGGGAAACAGCATGCATAAGTCAGTTGACTTGAAAAAAGTGGGAGGTAAGGGCCCAGAATTTTATCTTTATAACAGCTAGGTGTATATGTCTTGATTTCTGGGTTCTATAGTATGCAGATCTTTTCTTCATGTATGATCCTTCTGATCTGCAATAACACTACTTATTTTAGCAGTGCCATATCAGTAAAGGTTCTGCTGTAAGCAGGTTCCTGAATATGGCATTGGACATTTAAGTGTTAAGATTTATTGCTTTGTCTCCTGTGATGCCTGATGAGCTCATAGAAGTTGGTAGTAGAGAACAAATGGTTATTTGATACCTGATACCTGAGGGTTTTAAACTTAAATTTTAAATTTAATTTTAATTTTATATTTAAATAATTTATTTAATTGTT
>JAEANM010014303.1:0-14053 GCA_017656035.1 Myanophis thanlyinensis
CTCCTCCTCCTCCTCCTCCTCCTCCTCCTCCTCCAGGCGATCGCTCTTGCCCGGCATTTCCTCGCCGCTGCTCCCCGTCTCTCCTCGGGCCAACTTGCGAAGGGGGAGAAGGGGGCTGGAAAAGGAGCTCGCGGGGACGGATTACGAGCAGGAACCGGGCGCGCTTGGCTGGGGGCGGGGGGGCCATATGAAGGCGGCGACGGCGACGGCGACGGGCCAGCAGGGCTGAAGTTGGCCAGGTTTGCGCTTCGGCCCAGGATGGAAGTTGCCAAGCAGATTCCTGAAGACGAAGAGGAGGAAAACGCGACCGTCCTTCCATCCGCGAAGCGGGGCGACCCACCGAGATCCAGGCGACCCATCCTGCGCGGATCGCCTTAGGTATTCCGTGCCTTTCCTTCTTTTGCTCTTTTGTCCGTAGATCTGGCGACCGACTGAAGCTCGCTCGATTGCAGCTCTTTTTTTTCCTTTTTTTTTCTTTTTTGTATGTGTGCCACGGGCGATTGTTTGTATCTTGTGCATGCCTGGGAAAGAGCGCGCGGGCAAAAAAAATAAATAAAAATGGGATACAGGTACACGTTTTTGTTTTTTTTTTCTTTTTGCTCGGGTTGCGTTGCAAAGAAGGATTTCCCCAGACCAGAAAAAGAGAGCTGTGGTATGTACTGCCTCCGGCTAATTTTCCTCCATTTCATTTCTCAGGTCCTTTTCCATCCCACCCACACCCATCTCCTTTCCCTAGCTCTCCAAGAAATCGCATCAATCCCTGCCTTTTAAAAACCCGGGATTTCTGTCGGTTGCATTTAAGGAGACCCACGCTGCTTTTTTTTTTTTTCCTCTGCAACTAAGGAGCCATTCCATGGTGCCAGAGGACATGCATGGTAACAAGGTGGCTGTTGCAGCGACTGCCTATGGAGCTATTTAAAGTGTGAGGGGTGGGACACACTCATATAGGGGGTAACCCTTGTGGGGGCCTCCCTAAGAGAACAGGCACTGGATGCGTCCTTCTTTACAAGCCTGTCTGATTTTGAACCCATCGCTCAACCTGCCATTCAATGGTAGCAACATCCCTAGGTCTTTTGAGTGTGATAGGGAGAGCAGAAACAGAGTTGGGGGGGGGAAGGTTTCCCCAGGGATCCAATGACACTGCCACCTGCCAGCCCCTCCTCCCTCTACCCGGCTCCAAGGGGAAACACAGAAAGCCACCATCCAAATCCATTTTGGAGGCTGCAACTGGATTTTGCTGACAAGGCCCCTTCTTCCCGGATCCCCGATTGCAACCGATTGATAAACAATGAGATCTCTATTTGCTCTAAGTCTAAATGATGTCCATTTACAAGAGCAATCCGGGAATATAAAGTTTGTAGTTTCCACCTGGGGAGAATAACAGGCCGGGCTGGAAGGTGGGCAGTTTTGGGAGCCACAGAATGGACTAATGCAACCTCAGCTTTTACAGAACTTGACGATCAAATTGATTCTGGTTTGGTTTTTTAAAAAAAAATAAAAATATGACTGAGCATCAACTCCATTTGCTGTATCGGTCAGAGGAGATTCTTGTATCAGCAAACCCTTTTTGGATGCTCTTGAGTAACCATGATCTGCCACCCCCATTGTTTCTTTTAATCCATTGGCCCCCTATTTTCTGCACAGGCTGAATGTTCTTTTACCATCCAGGCTCCTTGTCTTTGTTGTCATCTTGTTGGATTCTGACAGAAATTTTGATTAGAGCTTTCCCCTTTTCTTTCTTCTACCTGGCAGCCTATCCTCAGGGGTAGATTTCAGGGAAGCATCGTAACAAGGGGAGAAAGAGGGGAGGCAGATACCTTGATAAGAGGAAGGGCAGCAGCATTCCTTAAATTTGTCCATTATTTCCTTTTGGTCAGAAAGGGGGAAAGAGGTCCCTTGTCATTCAACCCTTAGTTCTAGAGGGTTGGTTTTTTTTTTTTTTTTAATAGCCTATTGGAAAGGAGAGCAAATACTTTCTAGTGCAATGGGGAGAGAGAGAGGATGAGAAGAATAGGAAAAAGTAAGGCAAGAGAAAAGGTCCTTGTTTAGACACACATATCTAAACACACACACAAACCTACACAAAGCTGCTCTTGTATTTTCTTCTCCTGGGACAGATTTAGGGTTGATGGAGAACTGCAGAGAATCTAAGGATTGTTCCTGCCTGAATGTAAGATAGTTACACACCTTGCCCTTAAGGTCTGCTGCTTTCAAAAATTTGGTGGAATCTGAATGTTTTGAGAGCCCAAGGGGCTTCCCTATTCACCTCCCCCTACCAGATTATTTTTCAGGGAGGGGGGAATGAGGGCAGGGACCACCTCCAGCTCAAATCCATTCTGGCGTTTCAGTTCCAGCCTCCCCCATCATCTCACAGTTCCTCCACGCCTGACCTCTTCCTAGCTAGATATCTATAGAGCTATATTCTTCATCCCAGTCCTCCTCTTTAGAGAAGAAGGGGACAAATCCTGTACAGTCAGGCAGGACTTCCCAGATGCGTGCTCCCAATTGGGTGCCAAGTGCGTCTTCCTGAAGCTCCGGTACATGGTTGGGAAAACTGATCCGGAGGCAATAAGGTCCACAGAGGCATCCAAAGCGCAGGGGAGAAGCTCTGCTGCCCTTCCTTGGTCGGTCTCCCACCCACCCAACTACCCGCCCCCAGACCTTTCCTTCTGTTTCTTTCCCAAAGATGAGAGCTGGTGATACCCGGCTTAGGCAGCTTAGCAAGAGCAGAACTGCGAAGCCTGCAGCAGCCCCCTTTCTCCTCCCTGCTCCATTGACTGTGCCAAGCAGTATCTCTGCATCCTAAAGAAGCTCATTGCATTCCTACCACGTCTCATCTGGGCTTGCTCAAAAAAAAAAAAAAAAAACCTCCCTTCCCTTTTGCTTCAGCTCCCAAGCTAGAGTATAGAATCAGAGCAGAGAGAAAGAGAAACCAGCAATCCTTTATTTATTTATTTTTGCAACTTAAAAAAAAAGAAAGAAAAAAAAAGCCGTAGACGTTCTTTGCATTTATGTCGTTTTGTGGTGTGGTGTTTTTTTGTTTTTTGTTTTCTCTCTCTCCTTTTATTTCGCTAAAGTAAGATTTTTCTTCTCCAGGGTATTTTTTTTTTCCTCCTCCCTCTTTTTTTTCTGCTCTCCAAATGTGCTAAAAAAAATTCTCTCCTTCAAGCCCGGTGGTAAGTAGAACCTTTTTTTCCCCCTGAATCTCTTTTTTCTCTTTTCCTTCCCCTTCTCCCCCTCCCCCCCATGCTTGGATTTAACGTCTTTTCTTATAAAAAAAAAACATAGAAGAGGGGAAAAAAATAATTATATACACACATATGTCGCTGTGGTGGCTTTTCTAGGCAAAGAGTGAAATGAAAATGCTGAACTGACTGAGAGATCCTTCCTTCTCCCCTCCCCCTCCGTATATTCTCCTCAGACTGGGCTCCCCAGTTTCCCTCATTTCCAAATGGATCCTTTGCCTTCTTTCCTAATATGACTCCCAGTTAACTCCTCCCCTCCCAGTTTTTCTTCCTAAATATGACCTTTTACCATGAAGGTCTCCCCCCCCCCATTTATTTATCGGGAGGGAGGAATTGAAGTGTCTTCTCCTGCATGGTGGGAGAGAGAGAGAGAGAGAGAAACCATCTGAGGGCAGCCCAACTAAATACCAGGACTCTTGGCAAACCTTTGAATGGGCAGTAGCTGGAGGGCGGCGAAGCCCCCCCCCCAACCTTTGTCAGGATGCCTAGTCTTCCACAGTGATCTATTCTTCTGTATTGGAATGGAAGTGGGGGTGGGTGGAAGAAGGAATCCAGGAAACAAAGACAAGCTGAGAAACCTGTGTAGGTCGATGTGTTCTGGTAAGCCTCTTTTAAGTTGATTATTGTGTATGTGTCTGTGTGTGTGTGTGTGTGTGGTGAAGGGGATGGTGGCTTTGACTAGAAAGGAATGGTTATTTTGCTTGTGGTCCACGCAAAAGTCTTTTATCGCCTCCCAAGTTTCACTCTTCCTCCTCCGTTCCTTCTTTCTCATGCTGGATCACCCCTGGGTAGACTTCTGGGCAGAAGGCATAATCATTCAAAGTATTCCCCCCCCCCTCCTCTCTTCTTTCAATGTACAGCCAGACAATCTCCCTATCAGCCTTTTTCATTGCTTAGCCTTCCACTTGGATCTGTAGATGGCACAGCAGGTTCTTTCCAAAGATTAATCATCTCTAAATGCTTTAATCAGCTGAAATGATTAATATGGAGTATGTTTTTTTTAAAAAAATTAAAAAATAAAATCTAGTACTATATCCCAGTTATGTTAATTTGGTTTTGGGTGCTGGGAAGAGCGGAGGCTTAATTCTCTTCTTGTTTTGAGTCTGGCATTGCTGCTGTGTATAGTGTTTAGTTCCTAATTCCAGTCGCAAGCATTTCTTTAGGAATCGGAGGTATTGGAAACTTGTTTTTCCTCGTTTTCTTCAGCAATGTCTGTTGTGGTGTTAGGTAAAATTGGATATTCCCCTGGTGAGATCCCATCCCTTGAAAGTTTAAGTGTATGTTTGCTCATTGCTTACGGTGATAACCTGTACCCTTAATTGAGTCTCCGTATCCAGATTAAAAAGGGGGCAAAAATAATCTCTCTTCAGATGCATCTTTTCATTTCTAATTAATTCAAACATGAGGATGAGCTTGTGCACATCATCTGCTTCCTGAACATTGTCTCTGGTTTTTGTTTTTGTTTTTTTGAGGGGGGGGGAATCGTTTCTAGATCATTTACAGCACGGGCCTTACAGCCTTCATTTTCTCCCTCATTATGGTGTAATGTACTAAACAACACTAAATGAAGACGAGTGGACAGGCTGGGGGAGGGAGGGGAGGAAGGAGGCCACTGCCTGATTAAATGTTTGTGGGTATCCCTTCGGTAAGAAAGTAAGTAAATATGAATCATGCTGCTAGTTGGTTGTTGTTGTTGTTGTTGTTTCCTTTTGGGATGAAGATAGGAATCCCCGTAAACTCATCCCTCTCCCTCCCACCCCACTTGAAAACCTATTTTTAAAGGATCGATTGTAATCCCTTTGTATTGTTTGATTCTCATTACAGTCTCATAATCCACCTGAACTATGAAGCCTTCGATGGCCGATCCACCATCCCGTCAGAGAAGAATGCTGTGGATTACCCTTCTAAGCACAATTGCAGTAGCATGGACTACCCCCATCCCTTTGATTGAAGATTCGGAGGAAATTGAGGAACCTTGCTTTGATCCTTGTTACTGTGAAGTCAAGGAGAGCCTTTTTCATATACACTGCGACAACAAAGGATTTATAAATATTAGCCAGATAACGGAATCGTGGTCAAGACCTTTCAAACTTTACCTGCAGAGAAACTCCATGAGAAGATTATACACAAACAGTTTTCTCCACTTGAACAACGCTGTTTCTATTAACCTTGGCAACAACGCGCTGCAAGACATTCAGACGGGGGCCTTTAATGGGCTCAAAATTCTGAAGCGGCTGTACCTGCATGAGAATAAACTAGACATTTTCCGAAACGATACTTTCCTGGGATTGGAAAGTCTGGAATATCTGCAGGCAGATTACAATGTGATTAAGCGAATTGAAAGTGGGGCATTCCGAAACCTGAGTAAACTCCGGGTCCTGATCTTAAATGACAATCTAATTCCCATGCTTCCGACCAATTTGTTTAAGTCAGTGTCTCTGACTCACTTGGACTTGCGTGGGAATAGGTTGAAAGTACTTTCCTATCGAGGGATGCTGGACCACATTGGTAGGAGCTTGATGGAGATTCAGTTGGAAGAGAACCCTTGGAATTGTACTTGTGAAATAGTTCAATTGAAGAGCTGGCTGGAGCGTATTCCGTACACTGCCCTTGTGGGAGATATTACGTGTGAGACCCCCTTTCACTTCCATGGCAAGGACTTGAGGGAAATCAAAAGAAACAAACTCTGCCCCATGTTGTCTGACTCAGAGCTTGTCAGCGTTGGTGTCCCTCAGTTACCCTCAAGCAAGGAAAATGCTTGGCCTACTAAACCTTCTTCCATGTTGTCCTCCTTTCATTTCACTGCTTCCTCTGTTGAATATAAAACTTCCATTAAGCAGCCCAAGCCAACAAAACAGCCCAGGGCTCCCAAACCACCGCCTACACCTCGAGGCCTGTACCCTGCACCCAACCAGCCTCCGATTGCTGCATACCAGACGAGGCCACCTATACCCATCATATGCCCTACCGGCTGCTCTTGTAGTTTGCACATTAATGATTTGGGCCTAACTGTCAACTGCAAGGAAAGAGGGTTCCACAATATTTCTGAGCTGTTACCCAGGCCTATCAATGCCAAGAAACTTTACCTGAGCGGGAATTTGATACAAAAAATTTACCGTTCAGATTTCTGGAATTTTTCTTCCTTGGATCTTCTGCATCTTGGGAACAATCGGATCTCATATGTGCAGGATGGAGCTTTTATTAACTTGCCTAATCTGAAAAGCCTTTACTTGAATGGCAATGACATTGAGAGATTGACCCCAGGCATGTTCAGAGGCCTGCAGTGCTTGCATTATCTGTACTTTGAGTACAATCAGATCAGGGAGATCCAACCCGCCGCCTTCAGTCTCATGCCTAATCTGAAGCTACTCTTCCTCAATGATAATCTCCTGAGGACCCTGCCTACTGATGCCTTTGCTGGCACATCCCTGGCCAGACTCAACCTGCGGAACAACAAATTCCTGTACTTGCCTGTGGCTGGTGTGTTGGAGCACCTTAATGCCATTGTCCAGATTGACCTGAAGCTCAATCCTTGGGATTGCACATGTGATCTGGTGCCTCTCAAGCAGTGGATCGAGACGATCAGTTCTGTCATTGTGGTGGGGGATGTCCTTTGTGCCAGTCCAGAGAACCTTACTAATAGAGATGTCCGCTCTGTGGAGTTGGAGGTGCTGTGTCCAGAGATGTTACATGTTGCCACTGCCTCGCCAGCCCCACCACCATCAGGTCACCCAAGTCCTACCAGTCCCTCACCCTATGAGCTACCCCCAGCTGGAGGAGGGCCAGTACCACTCTCTGTGCTCATCCTCAGTCTACTTGTGTTGTTTTTCTCTGCAGTCTTCATTGCTGCAGGCTTGTTTGCCTTTGTCTTACGCCGACGGCGCAAGAAGCTTCCTTTCCGGAACAAACAGCGGCAGGAAGCCCTTGACTTAACGGGCATCCAGATGCAATGTCATCACCTCTTTGAGGAGGGAGGTGGCGGAGGAGGTGGTGGAATGAGTGCATCCCCAGAGAAGGCTCCCCCTATGGGTCACGTTTATGATTACATCCCACATCCGGTCACCCAGATGTGCAACAATCCCATCTACAAGCCACGCGAAGAAGATGAAGTTATCGCAGGAGAATCCGGGCAACCTGGGGACCTACTTCTAGGAGGTGGTGTACCTGGAGGTAGTACCTGTGTTGGGGAACAGTTTGTTGACCCCACTAAGGAGAGTGGGAACAGTAGCTGCTATAGGACCTTGCTGGAGAAGGAGAAGGAATGGAATATGGCAGTGTCCAGCTCGCAGCTCAACACCATAGTGACAACCAACCATCACCCGCACCCTCAGCCATCTGGAGGAGGAATTGGTGTGGGGATTCCTCTCTTGGGGGAGCTAGCCCTGGTGCCGCCTGTCTTCCACCATGAGAAGAACGGTGGGGTAGTACTCTTCCCTCCTAGTGGTGCCGTTCTAGACAATAGGGAGAGGCCCCCGTTGGTCCCTCCATGCTCAGTGGGCTTTGTGGACTGCCTGTATGGCACAGTGCCCAAATTAAAGGAACTGCACGTGCACCCCCCTGGCATGCAATATCCAGACCTACAACAGGACGCCAGATTGAAAGAAACTCTTCTCTTCTCAGCTGGTAAGGGCTTCCCAGAACATCATCAACCCCCCCAAAGTGAATACCTCGAGTTAAGGGCCAAACTCCAAACCAAGCCGGATTACCTCGAAGTCCTGGAGAAGACCACTTATAGGTTTTGAGAAAAAAAAAAGTCTAGCTTTTTACAGCCAAATTCCAGCACCTCCCACTCCCTCCCCAGCTCCCAGAGCCACCCTCACCATCACATCTGCTCCTCTCCCCTTTCCTCCCCTCGACCACCCACCGCATGCTGATACTAGAAGATACAGCTCTGTGCTTCCCCCCTGCCAGTTGTTGGTTTGGAGGAAGGGCCTAACTCAGATGATCATTAATCGATAAAAAGTGCCTTTGCAGACTTTTGCCAGCAGATGTTAATCAATCATTATTTTTTTATACTGAAAAACAAAACAAACACCTGAGACTTTGACTGTGCCATGTTGTCTAAAGATATAAGAATATTATTATTAATTAGCATCATGGGGGAACTTTGTCTTGATCCTGACAAAGTAAAATTCTGTGTGTACTTTCCTCTCCTCTTTTTCCTCTTCCTTCTCCTCCTCCTAGACTTTCTCTCTCGCGCGCGCCTGCACTCTTTCTTTTAAGAAACAAAATACTATAGGAACACAAACCTTTCCATTCTATTTTTTACGTTGAACAGTGGGAGGTGGACTCAGAAAAACATCTTCAGCTTCTCTCTTCCCCCCCCTTTTTTTAATCATGGCACAGATTCTGTACATTTATTTAAAAGAATACAAAAGTGGGGTGAATAACAACAAAAATGCACTTAGCTGCATGTCTGGAAACTGCTTTTGGGGTGGGGTGGAGTTATCCTTTGTTAATGTTTTTCACACTCTTCTCTTTTTTCACCTACCTGCACACACAAATCCCTAATCTCAGTCTTAATTTTATAATCCCAGCCCTTATTGCAAGGTGCCCACTCTCCCTCCATTTTCCACAACCAATGATGTGTAAGGGAGATCAGAGATGTTGCTAGCCTAAAATTATTATTTTAAGCCAAGCTTTCCAGCTCTTGGTCTCTCTTGTGGCATTCCTGTGGGAAAGAAAAGGTCAGTTCCATTATTATTATTTTTTAAAGTTTATTACTGTTCTATTCGATAGCAGCCACACTTCTAATTAAGATTCCAACGTAATAAGTGTACAGGTGGGGGAAAAATAAAACTCACTCGATACCAATCACATATATTTCTTAGAAGAAACACTTTTAATGTTCTTTCTTTTTTCCCCTTCTTCCTTGTTCTCACACGCACTCTCTCACACACAGACACATAAACACCTACAGTAACTATCTACCTACCTAAACTAGGTTGAATCCAAATAATCCTCAAACTTTGATACTTTATTGAACTGAATCAGACTTTATTTTAATTTATGACATGAAGTAAGCATGCTGAATAATAATATCTATAATATTTTAGACATTAGTTTCAAATAGTATCCTATTTACTGGACCACACAGGAATTCACTGGCCACCCATAATTCTACTGGAATTCATAAACTCTGGTCTGTAAGGTCAAGGAAAACACCATTTGAACTATTATATTTTATTCAGAGGAGGCAGAGAGAATTTACAACTGTAATCTATTTAGATTATACTCTGATGTAAATCATTATCTTTCCAAAGTAGAAAATAATGAATGGGAAAAAGAACAGCATATCTTTTCCACATATAATTAATTAACTACATTGGGACTATAGTCACATATCTTTTGCTATCTATAAATTTGCGGGGGGGGGGGAATCTTGTTTTTATTTTGGTGTTAGTTTGGTGGCTGCATCCCCAAAATGAAACATTAATCAAGCACAGGAAGACCCACAATAATGCAGAAATTGTGGGCAGCACTGTATTGTGCTGGCACCCATCCTTCCTCCAGGACCAGTTCCAGTTGGTGTTGATAAAGGAGAGAGATCTAGCCCATGACCCCTACTTTGTAGAGTGCCTCAGGGCTCTGTTATCCTTCCTCTTCTATTTAACATTTACCAGAGGCCCCTGGGTGAGACGATCCATCAGCCTGGACTGAGATCTCATCAGTATGCAAATGACATCCAGCTTTATAGCTCTGCCCCAGGCTTCTTGAGCGATGCTGTGGATATCCTACTCCAGTGTCTGGAGGCTATTGGGGACTGGATGGGAGAAAATGGGCTCCAACTCAACCCTAGCAAGATGAAGTAGTTGTGGGTATTTGGACACACACTCCCATAGACATGGTTTTTCATCTCTTGTTCTGGATGGGTTGCACTGCCTCAAACAGACTTGGTGCTTAATCTAGGAGTCCTCCTGGACTCACAGCTCCTGCTCAAAGAGCATTGGCAATCATGGCTAGGACAGCTTTGCACACTTTGGATGGTGCACCTATACCTGAACTGGGAGGTATGGTCATACCTTTGCAACCTCCAGGTTAGACTGCTGTAACATGCACTACTGTAACATGGGGCTCCCTTGAACATCATTAGTTTTTGTTGAATCTGTTGTACTGAGAATTGAGCATGGGAGAGAGCACAGAGGAGTTGCATTTCAAAATATCGGAATGGCATCAACTTGGGAAAGAGGATATATCAATTCAGGAGACACAAATGTATACGTTTTCAGAAGAATACAAGTTGAATGGTCTTGTCTCTATTTGTAACCAGAATGACTATTTCTTTTTGCAATAGAAAAATAAATGAATCTGAAGCTCCTCCAAATGTAACATATAAACTGTTTCTGTTTTACAAGACTGTTTACTGCTTTCATCTGATGAAGTAAGTGCTAGTCCATGCAAGCTTTCGCCATAAACATAAATTAGTTCATCTTCAAGTCAGCCAGGGCATTTCTTTAGCTATAATGGACCAGAGAGGCTATTTCTATTCTATGTTTATGACACATTATTCTGCAGGTTTGTTGTACTAGGCCAGGGGTGGGCAATTACGGCTCCTTCATGACTCGTAGACTTCAACTCCCAGAATTCCTGAGCCAGTTGAAGTCCACGAGTCATGAAGGAGCCGTAATTGCCCACCCCTGTACTAGGCAAACTCATGTTGTAGCCTTATCTAACAGGATAATGCAGATAATATAGAGCCAGTGGCCCCTGTGAGCTTGCGCCTGATAAAATGAAAGAGGGAATGAGGGATTTTTAGATAACTATCAGAATGAGATAAACTCCTCCCCTCCCCCACTTTCCCTTATTTTTCCCAAATTAAATCTGTCTCTTTTATTATAGTATTGTAACATCCAGAAAATACTTCTGGGAAAATAAAACTTTTCCACTTTCCTCCCTATTTCTTGCCCTCCCTCTAGAAACAAACAAGCAACTTTTCACTTTTAGTGGTTAATACTGAAAATATGAAGGTCTGTTTAGTCTTGTCTCGCTAACATAAACCACCAACAAGGCAGCTTGAAGGAAGTCTGAAACAAGTTTCCTTATTTGGAATAAGAGCCATTGTTTGAATGTAACTGGTGTAAACCTTGTGTTGGGGGAGAAACATTCTGGATGAGAGAAACATTAGAAGAAGCAAGATGAAGAATCATTCCAAGTGATCATTTTTAGAATATTTTTAGAAAGTGAAAAATTTGACTCTTTAACCTGCATATGGATGTGTTGTGCTATATTAAAATATTTTATGTACCAGAGAATTGGGGGCACATTTTCAAGGTGGTAAAAGCATAAAATGGAAAAGGGTCTTGCATCATTCTCAGAGCTTAAATGCCTAGTTTTAGTCTGGTTTCAATTATGTTATCTTCATTGTCAAAAAGAGAATGTAAAAATAGCCCCTGTGATGACTATGACCAAATCATAGTTTCTTTCTTCTGCTGCTGCTTGTGAAGAGCCTTATATTTAACTCTACCTCTTTTGCATCTGGCCCAGTATTTATCTCTCGTCATTATGGTGACATACTTGAAAAACTATCAGTAGGAACATAAATGCTTGCCTTATACTGAATCAGATCACTGGTTCCTTTGACGAGGTTTTCCAATCTGATCTGGAGATGCTGAAGATATAACCTGAGTTTTTATGCAGGCATCACAGGTGCTTTAGTTAGCACTAAAACATATGTATACAGAACAGAATTTACTGTGAACGTAACCGATACAGAAGTAGGGAAAAGGAGTGCCTCATCCCACTATTTCAGGGGAAGAAGTTTCTGTGTGTAGTTTTTAAGTCTCTCTATATTTATCACTTTCAATCAACCTCCCACCAATAGACAAGTAAATAATGGTAGCCCAGCACCTGATCGGTTTGAGTTCTGCTTTATAGTTGGTTGCACAGTCCTGGCAGGATTTGTCTCCCTCTTCTCTGGAGCTACTTCTACTAAGGTGTCTTTTCATGTGTTTCTACATTTCATATTATTTTAAACTTGGAATATGTCTAAATAGGGTGTGGCTGAAGGAAAAGATAAGCAAAAGACAGGCAGAGTCCGACTCGGACCCAATCTGTTCCTCCTTGAAGTGCCTTCTTTGTGAGGAATATATTTTCTTCTCTGGCTAATGATCTGCTGAAAAAGGAATAATATGGTAGCAAAGCCAGAGGAGAAAACTTGTCTGCTTGCTTTTATGAATTGCCACCACTTATCAGCTAGGGAGTTAAAACTTAAAAAGTCACAAAGAGGGTCAGGCAGAGGTGAAATTCAGCAGGTTCTAACAGGTTCACTAGAACCGGTAGTAAATTTTCTAAGCAGTTGGGAGAACCAGTTGTTAGAAGAAATCTCCTTTTGTTTTTTTCCACTTTACACGGTTAATCCTGTAAGGAAGGCATGAAAAAAACATTCTGGTGTTGTTTCTACCTAATCTTTATTGACCTGCTTACAGAAACTGCCCACCCAGTCACATGACCCCTGGCCATGCCCACCAAGCCACGCCCACAGAACTGGTAATAAAAAAAATTGAATTCTACCACTGTGGTCAGGGAAGGTTGTTGTGGATACATTTGGGAAGTGGGGAATGGCTAAGATTCAACAGAAAGGGAAATTGCATGATCACGAAATCAAACCCACTTTAATATAGTAGGATGGCTATTTTAAAAATACCTTACACAGACCCCTGTGACCATGTAAAATATTTCAGCAAAATGAAACCGGAGTTATACAATCGTCTTTTATTTATAGTTATCACATGTGATCTACTCCCTCTTGTGAGTTCAATACATTCCATTCTTCAGAGGCACATATTTATGTATTTATTTACAGGTCACCAACTGGTTGCTGTAAGGCTGAAGGTGAGAATTTTTCATAGATATTTTTCTCCCTTATCTGTTAATTGAACAGTATTAGAAGTGTAGGAACTGTAGGTTGAAGCAACTGCTTGCTGTCCTTGTCTCCGATTCCTATGCTCTGGTGATAAAGAGTTAAAGGGCTAAAAGAGAACCCTCTGCTTGTGAGGAAGCAGATTAGGAATGTTCTTATTTAAGCCTCACACAGCCTCTGCCATCTGTCACACATGGTCCAATTGCTACACACAGTTCAAGAAGGAAAAGATCTCTGTCCTGTGCTAGCTTCTTTTAGTAGCTTTTCTATGTGGTAATTTATCAATGTCAGTAATCAAAATATAGTGCCTATTTAACCTGGCACTTAGGAATGCACTCTGAAATATCTCTAGGTGTGGCTGTAGAAACAGGGCACTTGGCAGGTGGCGGGATTCCAGTCTTGATTCTTGGTGTAAGGCCTATTCTCTGTCATACACACTAGGATTGTGTAGTGCAAACCACTACACATTGACCTTTTTATTGTTTGCATTGGTACAGTAGTTTTATTTCCAAATTTAAGAAAAAAGGACTATAAAAGCAACACACACATGATCTTTTTCACAAGCTTTTCTGAATAATTTTTCATGGTAGGCATAGCTTTTTATGCTATTAACCTATATTTTTCAGCTATCATTTTATAATATAATTTTCCTTAAAGCAGATTTTTAAACATACATTTCTCCAATGTATAAGTGCACTCTCTGTATTGCTCTGTTTTTTTTAAAAACAATTCATTACTTTTGTATGCAGCTTTCAGAAATCCTTATTTCTTGGATATATCTCCCCTTATTTCTTGGGGCTCCCCTTGAAGAGCGTCCGGAGGCTGCAGTTGGTCCAGAATGCGGCCGCGCGGGTAATTATAGGAGCTCCTCGAAGCTCCCATGTTACACCTCTCCTGCGCGAGCTGCATTGGCTTCCTGTAGCCTTCTGGGTGCGATTCAAGGTTTTGG
>JAEANM010014304.1:0-14053 GCA_017656035.1 Myanophis thanlyinensis
CTCTCTCTCTCTCCCCCTCCCTCCCTCCCTCTCCCTCTTTTTTCATGATTGACAACTTACTGTAAAACTGAGTTGGATCTAATACATATTGTAGCCAAATTTATATGTTGTTAAACTCATAGAACATTTAGAAAATTTGGAATCATTTAGCATTGCGGGAGTGTATGTTTTTTACCTCACTGTCATCTTGTGGGTTCGATTGCTCTTCATACAAAGAATATGACCTGCAAGTTGGAATTTTCTGTGTGCTACAATGTTGTACAATTTGCAGGAAAAATTCTTTTGGAGAACTTCTTCATTAGTAACATGGTCAAAATAGGGAGGGAGAAAGAAATAGCAAATCTTTAGGATACAGTGAAGGCATCTTTGTTGGAAGACATCAAATCTCTTATTAATACTCGCTGATGCCTTCCAAATGTGTCTGGCATAAATGGCCGTCAGGATCATTATAGAGATTTTATTCATCCTCTAGAAAACAGCTGCTGCTTTTCTAATGTGGTACTTGATGTCCATCTCTGCATCTCCATTTCAGGTGACTACACTATCCAAATATTTAAACCTTTCTATTTCCTCAAGTTGCTGTGATCCAAGTGTGATTCTCACTGACTATGCAGTAGATCTCACATACATGATCTTTGATTTTTTGGTATTTATCCTGAGACCAATTTTGATTGCTTCTTCATCTAAGTCAGTTGTCATTTCTAGTTTTGTCTCATCTTCCTCAAGTACTATGATGATATCTTAATATATCAAGATGAACACTACTATGGAAAAGGTCACTCTAAGTCACATTTCCTTTTCTTTAACAACAAGAAGTTAATACATCTTTTATTAATGTCAATGTAGAACATTCATACAACTCTGCGGACTTTGGGAGATATAGACATGCTTTCTTAATAGTTTTAAAAAGAGTTTAGTAAATCTTTAAAAGGAACTTGTTAAGTTTATGTGTAATACTATATTTAAATAATGGTATCAAATATGTTATCCAGAGAGAAAAACAGTCCCTTTTACATCCTCCATCTCTGATCTACTGTTGGCCAGCAGGAGACTGTAACCTCTCTCTACCCTGTGGATGCTGGGCACTATCGGTATCTGACTTAGGCATCAGCAGAGTAACATTAAAAAATAATAATAGAAGAACTGTGCTTATGCTAACACTGAGCCAAGAATTCAAAAGAGATGCTTCCTGAGGTATGCTCAGGACTAGGGAACCATCTCTCTTCAAAGCCCTAAAACAGCTATATCTAAAAAGCCCTCAAGACTACTTTAAGGCTAACTTATGAGTGTGTGTACAACTGAGATTTACATTTACTTATGCTAACATACTCCCTGAAACACCTCTTTCAAATTACGTATCAGTGCCCTACTATATATTACTTTCTTAGAAAGCTCTGAATTCACTAGATCAGCCTCTATTTTAGTTTTATTATGAAAATATGTTGATCTATATAATTTATCATAGGATTCTTAAAATCTGAGATGCGGCAAAATCACTCAACCGATCTTTTAATGATGAATCACACATCTACCAGTAATAGGCCAAGCACAATAATTTTATGAACAATTGAAGCTATACATAATTCATGTAGTTAAAGCAGCAACGTAACTGAAGATTGACAAAATGTCTTTCAATTTTTTCAGGGCTTCCTTCTTCTGCAAAAGAATGAAGAAAATGTTTTTCCTGGTTTTAATTAAGTCAGAAAATTAAATTTTGTAGATCAGTCAGATCTTTTTTAAAAAATGCACTGCATTAAAAAGCAGTGTTTTCATTTACGTTCTGTTGTTCTGCATCAAAATGTACCAAAACATTTCAGATACCTAGCATAAAGCAGGCTCTAGTTTAGCTCAATTTGTTCCCTGCTTCCCACTATTTGGGAAAGTATTGTGAAAAAATGTAATCTTTAATAGAGAATTCCAAATAATAAATTTTCATACAATGATATGAATTTATTAAATACATATGTCGACCTGAAGATATTCTTAAAAATAACTGTTGGTCAGCATGTTACTATTTTGCTGAATTCAACTGGAGATATTTTAAGAGAATGCAAGATCATTTCCCTACTTACAGCTTTACAGTTTTGCAACTGAAATGTACACACTTTTAAAAAAGGAGAAGTGATATGCTTTTCCAATCTTGATATGCAGGCATAAATTGGGCAGGAAAACATGTATACAATGTCTGTTTCAAATTCTTATTTAAAAATATCCCCAACCCCAAAATAAGTTTCTTAATGTTGTTTCTGTAACATGAATAAAATCAAGAATATGTGTATCCAATGTAAAAGATTAGAATGTTGTCCAAAAGATGCATAGGGAGTGTGCAAGAGTTCCAGCTAAGACTTTGCAATTCTGCAAGTTCCCCTATTTTTATTTAATTCATAGCATACTTTTAGTTATGTTGCAATGAAAGAGAGATTGTCTGATAGAAAAAAGAAAAAAATCAATATAAGCACTAGGTGAACCTCCCAAAGAAAAAGGTCCACATTTGAATATTGCTGAATTGTAACAACAATCATTTGAAAAACACAAGCCCATCCAGAGCAAACTAAACAAAATACGTGAACAAACAACCACAAAACCCCTGGATTGGAAATGAGTTTCCGGCTTTTGGCTTTAGCCAGTCTATGGCTTTTTCCTGATACCAGTTAAATTATTCCACCTCTTAGGTATTTATGATGAGAATGCTAATCTTTTGAATCTTACTTCCATTCTTCCAACCCAGTATTTACTCAGCATACATTATAGCATGCCAAGTTTCAGTTTAACTGAAAAGAATGCTCTTCATGCTCCTAAATATGAAACTTTTAGTTCTGAAGTGCACATTTAGAAAATCCATAAGAGTGACAGTTATTTCAGGTACAGTACCTCTCTATTTTGCAAATTTCTAGGTTCTGCACTCTTTACTTATAAGTAAGCTATTCTGGTGATCAAACTCACTTGAAATCTCATATCATTGCAATTCTGTGTTTTCTTTTTCTGTTGTTTCTATTGCAAATCAAGCATGATTTATGATGCAGCAGTAGTAATGAAGAAATCCAGTTTGGTATGGTAAGTAAAGGCACCAAATTAGAAGATTGCAAGTTCTAGACCTAATAAAGTACAAAACCATCTGGGTAACTTTGGACAAGTCACTCTCTTTCACCCCTAGGAAGAAGAAAATGGCAAGCCACTTCTAAAAATTTTGCCAAGGAGACAGCATTGTTCATATAGATGCCAGGAGTCAAGACTGACTTGAAAAAACAAGTTTAATTTGAATAAAAAGGAGGAGAGATCCATGAACAGATCCATGATTATGTGTTGTTGAGTTGTTTTATTTATTTATTTAGGAAATTTATTTGGCACCCATCTCATATCCAATAAACCCTCAGCTTCTAATGACCATGTATTAAAATAACTAATTATTTCAGTAATATACCTATTTTAACAGGGATTAATATTACATACAAGAGGCAGGTAATACTTAAATAATGATAATTTTAACTCCTGATGACTCCATGGACATGTATATGTTGTATTCCTGGCAATAGTGTGGAAGTAGTTTGCCCTTACTTTCTTCTGGGATGTTTTTTCAACGTTCCAGTCCAACCTTAGTGTTAGCAAGGAAAAGCCAGTCATACATTCCCATGCAAAGCCTTGGTGTCTGGAATTCTATCTAAACTATAGCAAATGGGTTAAAATTCGTATTTCCTTCTTGGCAATCCTTCTTCTCCTTAGCAATAGCAATGTCAGATTTATATACTGCTTCATAATTGCTTTACAGCCCTCTCTAAGTGATTTACAGAGTCAGCATATTGCCCCCAACAATCTGGGTCCTCACTTTACCAACCTTGGAAGGATGGAAGGCTGAGTCAACCTTGAGCCAGTGAGACTTGAACTGCTGAAATGGCAGTTGGTAGTCAGCAGAATTAGCGTGCAATACCGCATTCTAACCACTGCACCATCATGGCTCAAGTCATTATTATGAGATAGGCAGATACAGAAATCATATAAAATCTGAGAATGATAACATCTTTATTATTATAAAGGACACAAAGAAACACCCTCAAATTCTTTCTTCAATCTAATTAGCATTTCTGTGATTAAGACATTTAAATATAATGGCCACATTTGTAAATTTAAAATCTTTCCTTTCCTCTAGTAATAAATCATTTTGAAGAACCAACACACATTCTGGATGCTACTTAATATTTTCCTAAAAGCAATCTGGCCTTTCCAGCAGGTCTACATTTATAATAGCCCCACTGTGTATTCTGTATAACAGAATAATCCACAGACTCACCAAAGCTTGGTAGGAAATTCAGTAAGTTATAATTTACTGCCAAATTCTCAGACATGACAAATGTTAATTCCTTCTAAAGCATACATTCCAGAAACAGTATTCAAACCATGCTTCCAAACAGAATATGTCCACATGCCATATCACAGGCTCTAGCCAATTCCAACAGGCATGCATTTAATTTCAAATGCAAAGATATTCTCCTAATGAGTCCAATTGTTTACTCACATTAATTGTTTGTAGGACTGGAACTTTTACCATAGGATGATCGGAAACCTGCTTAAGGGTGTTGGGAACCTAGGAAAGTCATAGGTGGAGAATCATCTATTAAGACCTTCAGATCACTGTTATTTCAGGAAATAAGATTTAGAAATATTAAAGCACAGAATAATCTGGCACCTGTGGGGAATGTCCATATTGTATAAAGTTCAGGCAAGATGTACAATTGTACTTCAACTGGTATAGGAAGCAGCTTCTCTATAACTAGTATCACAATTTGCTACTGTGACTGAATAGAGTTAAATATTTTACAGCTCACGAGAGTGACAGAGTTCACATACTGCACTTAACTATGCCTTACATAATAAGCCGCAAATGATTGTCTTTGAATATACTGCTATCAACCATGATTTACAAAATGGTTAGGATCATAAAATATATTATGCTAAAACCAAAAAACTTGTATTGTAACTTAATGCAGTGTATGAACTCAAGTGATATTTGTAATTCAACTGCCAAGCACTACTTTACAATTACAGAAAGCAAAGACAAGTTGCAATATTTTGCATTCAGTTACAAAATTATTAATATATAACAACTCTGTAGTGTGAAGCAAGCAGACTAGACATACTTTAGGCAAATAGACTAAGCTGATTTTTTCTCTCTCTAAAGTTCACTTGGTAAAAGTGATTTTTATTACGGCCAGGCCTCCAAGCTTCCAGATATGTACTTTTGCATTTTTAGCAACTATTCTTTATATTAGAGTTTATGAATAAAACACAGAACAAAAGTCAAGAACCACAAAGATCCAAGTTATACTGGATAACAGCTTTAAATAGCCAAAAATTAGACCTGAGACATGATATCTTTCAATCTTTCATTAGACATGAAACTACATAACTGAAAAGCTTTTGAGTCACTTCAACATATGTAGAGCAAAGTCTTCCCATAAAAGTACACAGAATCTTCAAGGGACACCTGACATGTATCAAGAGAAACTTTGCCAGCTTTTTGAAATAGGCATAAGAAAAAATTATTTTGTAAAAGTAAAACAATCCTTTGGGTAATAAAAAAAACAAAACAAAACAGAAGAAACAAACCAAAACTATGAAGATTTGGACCAAAACAAAAGCGAGGAACACTACAAAGATTTGGAAACCTTGGCAGTGGTACACAAGGGCTGGTACAATTTTGTTTCTACTTTTTTGTACCTGTGAACTTCACATTTCCTGTGCTTCTTTCTCTTTGCATACATTTTCACATCTTCTATTCTTTTTCTCAAGAGATCTAAAAACAGTCACCCCCAAATAGAAAAAATAAACCAGGAGGGTGACAGTGACCGACCCTATCTTAAATCCAGATCCTCAACTGAAGGCTGAGACAATCAACCGCCTTCCAAAAATGTCTGTGATGCTTGATTAAAAACATACAAAAGGAGGCAGGAGCAAGCAGCCTAAGCGGCTTCACTAATTAACAAAAGGACGCCCTCCCTATAATACACAACAGCCACAACCTTCAACACTTTTAACAAGCGTCTCCCCAAACCAACGTTGGCAGAGATACCCCTGTAAGGGAAATGCTCTGGCCCCCTTAAAAGGAAAGCCGGACTCAAAGCCCCTTCAGGGAATCCGGAGACACCCCCGGCTTTCTCCAGAACCTCGAAGCCACCTTCCATTCGCTTCTCCTCCTTGCGCAGAAGACGCCAACCCAACGCCGAGCCTAAACGCGCGAACCACGGCCACTAACCAGCGCTACACCCGAGAGACTTTCGGGGGTGGTGGAGGCGGAGATTCTACCTACCTAGGGTCAATTGCACCGCCGGGCATTCTCAAGTCTCCGGGACACACCCCCAGCTTCCTAAAAAGCAAACAGCTGCCTGACACGGGCTCCCGCAGCCAACCTCGGCAGCGCCACTCCGGCCACTCGCAAGAGCTCCGCAAGCCACACCCCAGGCACCTACCTGAGAAGGCTAGAAAGCGGGTGCCCCCCGCCGCCGCCGCCGCCCCCCGAAGACGCCGAGCCGCCCCCCGAACCGAAGCCCGAGCTAAGCCGCTTGCCGGAAAGCAACTTCTCCACGGCGGGCAGGTTCCCAGTGCGGGCGGCCTCTAGCAGCTCTTGCTCTTTCCCCATGGCCCGACACGGGCCGGGAAACCAGCCCCCGATCTTTACTAGTCCTCCTCGGCTACCGCCGCTGCCTCAACCCGGCCGGCGCGTCCTTCCGGGGCGGGGCCAGAAAGGCCACGCCTCCTGACTGAGCCTCGACAAGCCCCGGTCCGCTTAATGAAGGCGAGATAGGCGGAGAGGCCGGTCGCGCGCTCTTCGGCGGCCGTCTCTTAACGGCGGGTAGCGCTTGGGAAGATGTGGTAAAAGACGGTTGCAGCTCCGTACTCATTCGCTACATTTTTGGGGCACTCAGAGGGGGGAAAAGGATCTCCACACGACTAGCACAGAAGCTCGTTCCCAGCAAAAGATCATTTTCAAAGAAAAAAAGCCGACTCTTCGTCCTTTAAGAATAAGGAACTGGGAATTTCCAGTGAAGATGTTTAGCTGATGGCTGTTCTCAAGTAACTGACTCGGCAAAGTTTTTAGGGAAACGCGCAGCGATACACACGCTAGATATTTCGCTGCATCTGGATATATTGAGAACAACCGAGCAAGAGTTTTCGACTTTGCTCACTAAGGTCAGGTAAGTCACAGAACATTTATCAACCTGTTTTTAGTGTAGTAAACAAAGGCTCCTGCCCACTGAGTTCCATTAGCATTTAATTTAATGTAATCTCATGCTTAGAAGTTAGTGTAGTCCAGACAATTTAGCTATTTTCAAGATCATTTCTTTGAAATCCAATTTCTAGCAGCAATTCATTGTATGGAATGAAAACAAATTGATCAAATGAACTTCAAGCTCATGAATACACCAGCAAATCTGGGAGATGAAAAAAGTGGTGTAAAAAGGGGGAAATCAGTTGGATGGAGTAAAAGGCAGAACAGACTCTAGTCTATCAGAATGTCCATTTAAGATTAATAGTCCAGAAATGTCCTGTTACTGAAAAATCAGATCAATGTTTAAAAACCAATTCTTTCAATATTGATTGAATGTTAATATTGATTAGGACAAATTTGGGTAGTTAAAATTGGCCTTGAAGATAATGTACTAAAGTGCTTTAGTCACAAATGGATGGAAGGAAGGAAGGAGAAAGCAGGTAGATAGATCTGTTGAAAACTTGATTCCTACCCAGAGATTTTTACCAGTAATAAAGATTTGCCATATATGCAAGATGTGTTAAACCCCATCTAGTCACATTCAGTACAGTTAGATAAAGGTTCAGTGTTTTATGTAAATACAGAATAATGGATTAATTTAATTCAGATAAATTTGGGTAAATTTGACAAACGGACATGTTCATTGGAAGTGGGGACTCAGTAAATTATTTATAATGCTTGCATGCTATCAATACATACTTAAAAAAAATCACCACACTGATTGCATGTAAAACAGTTTTTGCCTGGGCTTAACTTGCTTTCTAACTGCTGTTATTCAAAATGCACAATTCACTTCCATTACAAATAGGCCTTAAAAGAAGCATAGCTGAACTAGGAAATACTTGCAACATAATTGCAACTTGGGAGAAGAGATATTTGTTATTGCATTTCAGACAATTACCGGTATCCCTCACCTCTACAGCATCTCTCCCATATAGCAACAAAACTTAATTAACATCATAAAATACCTAATCATATTCATATTCTTAATACCAAAACAAGCCATTAATGCATAACATAGTGGGTTGATTCACATAATAAGTTAAGGCATAATGGTTTTATCACAGCAGCTTTGCAGTGCTTTCCTCCCATTTCAGAATGTGGGACTGAATGTGCCTTTAATGCTTACCTAAGACAGAGCCATGTGCTACTGCTGTCTAGACAGCTCCATCAGTCAATACTATAAAAGACTTTTGGTTTTTCCCATCTGAAATTACAGTCATGTCCAATGTCCCCAACCACAGGAAAAAATGTATTGATGCAGTGCATTCTGGGCATTCTGCCAATATTTTTTTTTAAATTCACCACAGGATTATCAACTTTATGAATGTAATATGCCTATCACAGTGAAAAATAATTGAAGTATGTATTAATTTTATGAAAAGTTTTCATAAATGCTGCTATCTAATGCCCAGCCATATTACTGCATCTTGAAATCAGAATCCTAATCTGTATTTAATTTAGAAAGCTTCTAAATAGCACCATTTGTAAAAAATAATAATAGAATTGTTTACTTACTAGGAGATAAATAGTCCTGTCGTAGAAACTCAAGATCAGTTTACCACATCAATAGCAATAGTCTCCAATGATAAGGTTGTGTGAGTGATCAGAAGAGTTTAGAAATACATTCGAGCATTTGCTTTGTTTGCCAATAAGAATATCAGTTAACATGCAATGCTGCAAAATACACCTTTTTAAAATATTCAAGTTGTAGAAATATTGATCTCTCTTCTAAAAGAGATTGGTTTTCTTAGTTTTAAGAAGTACAGGTAGTTGTTGACTTACAGCAGTTCATTTAGTGTCCATTCAAAGTTACAGTGGCACTGAAAAAAGTGACTTATGACTATTTTCCACACTTATGACCATTGCAGTATCCCCATAGTCACGTGATTTACATTTGGATGCTTGACAACTGATTTACATTTATGATGGTTGCAGTGTCTCAGAGTCATTTGATTCCCTTTTGCGACCTTCTGATAAGCAAAGTCAATGGCAAAATTGGATTCAGTTAACAACCATGTTACTAATTTAAAAACTGCAGTGATTCACATAACAAATGTAGTGAGAAAAATCATAAAATGAAACAAACTCACTTAACACATTTTTCATTTAACAAGATAAATGTTGGGTTCAATTGTGATCGTGAGGACTATCAGTACACTGTATTGTCAATCTAAGTCCTTATGCATGTTGGGGGGGGAGGGTACCATGCAAATTCTCTGGATCTTTGGGATTAGTTTCTTTAATAATGGAAATGTAAAGTTACAGTGCAGGATAGCTGTCTTCCTGGAGACCAGCATTATAATAATATCTAAATCCTGCAAACGAATACAAAGTAGGCTGAATAAAGATGTCTAATTTTCTTGTAGCCACAGCCAAATAACAATGGTGACACAGTGCCTAGCAACCAGACAGGATGAAGTGATTTCACACCAAACCTGCCTGGTTGAAGCTGAACCCTAGACATATCAAGTCAAAGTTCTTCCTCCAGGCAGTCTTGGTTATCAAGATAAGAAAGAAAATACTGTACTTTCACACTGGGTGTAAAACTATGTAAACCCAACTTCAGGCTGTTTCAGCAGTGGGTCAGCAATTAGATGGAGCTGACATTTGGAGGATATGTCCTCTGTAGTTAGATATCTTTGTGCCAGAACAAGCAGGATGTGTGCATTATCCCAATGTGTCATGCTTAGTTTTAGGTTAACCATTGTGGTTTGTCAAACCACACAGAATGGTATCGATTGATAAGAAAAACATTTTTTTATTCCCTAGAAGTAATAAAGCTTTAAGCAACTGCTATTTCCATCAATGAATATTATTTTAAAGTCTTATATTTGGAAATTTGCACTGAAAAAAGGGGGAGCAGTCTAGGATGAGAGATTAAGGAACACCTATGTGATATATTCAAACATGGGCAGATGCCTTTTTTAAAGAACTGCAGATTTTTTCATTGCAAAGTTGGAAATACAGGATTTGTAAAAAGATATTATTACATGAACTTTCTAAATTCTTACTAAGAAAGAACTTACTAAGTTCTTAACAGGAACTTATTATTTTTAATTTCTTTCATTTGTTTTGAAGCAATGACTTGAGAGTACTGGGACAATTAATGCAGCATGACCATAAAGGTCGCAGTATGTAATTCTTATAGTTCATAATTTTCTTTATGATATTTCAATTTACTTAGAGCCTTTTAAAAAGTCACATGCTTTAGTTTACCCTTTGTGCATAGCTTTTTGAGGAATAGGAACACAGGGGTTCAGGGGATTGCTTTATTATCCAGGTTCACCCAAAACATTTACCTATTGATTACTATTTTTTACTGTATAAATCAGTTTTAGTGGTGTTCATATAAACGGAAGCCCAAAATCCCATGTCACCGTATTGCTGCTCAGTGGATTGTATGAATAGAGTACTGAGCATTGCATCGGTCTTTATTCCAATTTACACGCATAGTTTGCATTCGTAATTTTGGAATTACTTGCCCTAGTTTACTTTTCGTGGTATTATGTGGATGCTGAATACTTAAGCATCAAAAGACGGACTCAAATTTGCATTGTTTTGTCGGTTAGACGGCTACGACGTCGCCTGGGACCCGCGAATTCACCCTCATCCGCAAGGCTTCGTTCTCCCAACAGCAGCGACAAAAATCCGCATTACTAGTTTCGCCTATTGGGGGCGTGGTATGTTCTCATGGAAACAAGGCGCCCGGCACCGCCCTAGTACGTCATCAAGGCGCGACACGCGCCAATTTTCCTGCTTAGTATGGCTGAGGCTGTGGAGTCTGGTAAAGAGGATGGTCCTATGCCCGTTGTGTCTTCCCCCTCTTCCGTTGAGTCTTCCGTAGTTGCTATAGAAGTGGCAGAACGCCAGGAGAAAGAGCCGGCCGACATCAAAGAGGAAGTACAGATTGTAGAGGTGAGGAGGGAAAAGCTCGCAACGCAGTTTGCAGAAACGGGGCTTCGCTTTCCTTGCTGATTCTTCAGGGTGATTGCTGCCCCGAAGTCACGGGGGTTTTCCTCGCTTGCCGTTTCCTTGGAATTCCGTATTTAACTAGAAGCTTATGATCCCTGTTAGAGGTTTTTCCTTAGCAATGATGGCGCTTCTAATGTGCTGCCTTCATTGGAAAGTGTATACGCTGACATCGTACATTGACCGAAATATCAGTGTTGAAAATAGCCCATACTGAACTATGTAACGCAGTCAAACGTCAGTACAGGAAATGTTTTAAGATGTTTATGATCATTTTTATATCATAAAATATGTTACAAAAATTGCCACATTTCAATTCCACTGAGAGTCATGGGTCCCAGATTTTGAACGCATTCTGTAAATTAGACCATTTCAGATAGCTTGGTTCAAAAAAATGTTGCCCTATGAGGCAGCATTTCCAGGGTTCAGGCACATTTTATAAGCTGCTAGTCCAAAGTAATTTACTTTGGTTCAAAAATTGTTGCTCGCTGTTTCACCCAGTTAAAGGAATTGGAGTTTTAGTGATATATAAATGTTTTCTGGTGAATTTTGTTTACTTTTTAGACTATTGTGTGTATAGACTAAGTATATCTACATAGTCATAATCTTTTGGATCCTGGAAGCTTATTTCCTTATTTGGATTCTTGTGGTAAATAATGAATACAAAATGTTAGAACATTTTTTCCCCATCTTTATCCTGCATGCCCAGATATTAAATGTTGCTGGGTGTGTTTTGAGTTGCTCATTTTTCTTTTAACCTATGTTTAACAAGTTATACTTAAAATGGTAATGCAAAGCATGGCATTGTAAAAGACTAATCAACTGAAGACTTTTCAGTAACATGTATAGAAAGAGAGAGAAACATGAAAAATTATAACTGAGTATTCATTTTGTTTAACCATTACGCTACTCTTACAGTTCTAGCATAAAATCAAGTACTGCATCCGCCAATTTATTTTCATCAGATTTTTCACTCCCCCTCCTCATTATTTGAATTATAACTGGTGAGCATAATGTACAGAAAATGCACAAATATATAAAATATCATCATTGAAGAGGCTAGGAATATTCAAAAGTTTGCTTTATTAAGTTGTGGACCTTTATGTTATGTATCATGCAGATAGTATTATGATGGAAAAATAAAAACTAGGTGTTCAACAGCTATACTTTGTAAGTACAATTATTGGTTTGCTTAAAATTTAAAAAGTTTTAAAGCATCTAGGAAGTAATGTCAAGCCACTTTTGCTTTGCTGCATGAACATCAATTAAGAGTTCAGCCTTTGAGAAAAAGGCTTGTCTTTTTGTAAACATAATTGGGTTATAATCAATTTTCTGTCTAGATTAAATGCAAAGAAGCATGTGAATTGATCCCTGGAGAATTAGATGATCCGACATCACAATCTATTGCAGCCAAGAAAATAAAAATAGAGATAAAGGACAAAAAAGAGAAAAAAAATAAAGTTGATGAAGATGAGATTCAAAAAATGCAGTGAGTATTTCTACATGCTTTTCTTAATGGCAAATGAGTAAAAAAGGTGTATCTTGCTGTTTTCTGTTTAGGAAGGTAAACCATGGTTGTTTTTAGTCACGGAATTCCAGAAATTAAGACTGTCATCTAATGGACAATTTATGGAAACTAGGGGAACATTCAGTGTGATGTCAGGCATTTTGCATTTTTTTTTCTTCCATTCAATTTTGTGTGATTCTCAGGGATCACCTAGACAAATATGAGTCATAGTGACTCAGTGGCTTAATAAGGCTGAAAATGGTCTTTTTTCTAGCAATTTGAATGCTAGCATTCTATGTCAGATGAGATTCCTTTGTCTCATCTTATAGATAGAGAGAGAGATGAGTTGGTGCTCTCTGCAGGCAATCAGATTTCTGCTGGCTCTGAATCTTCTCAGTTGCGGTGCCCATTTACAAGGCAGCTACAAGGATGAGAAGGGGCCGAGAATGACGCTGCAAGGAGAGCTGCCCATCTTTCTTTCTGGTGCAAAGGAAGCGCGCCCTCCTGTGGTACAGCTTGGGAAGTGTGTGAGCATGTCCTACAACAGGGCTGGGAAATTGGCAGCCAACCTACTGTTCTGCAATAGCATTGTGGTCTTCTGGCTAATGTAACACGCCATACACTAATAACAATAACAACAACTTAGACAACAACAACCTAAACAAATCCCTGCAGTTTTCTTGCCAGGCTTTTCAGAAGTGGTTTGCCATTGCCTCTTCCTAGAGCTGAAAGGGACTAGCCCAAGGTTATTCAGCTGCCTTAGTGCCTAAGGTGGGACTAAAATTCATAGTCTCTCATTCCTAGACTGAAACACTAACTACTACACAAGTCTCTCTCAAAAAAGGGAGCCAGTGTCCCACCCACATTGGTTGGGAATCAAATCCATATGGCAGGCAAGAATTCTTCCACTAAACTATTAGCGAAAGCTATTTTTTTTATCAATTACTTATAGTAGTTATCACCTGGCATTAGGCTATACTTTCCCCTTTGAACTGTTTTTATTAGTTTGCACATGTGCATTTCCCCTTTCCAAAAAGAAAAGTTTTTGCAGAGTGAATTGCTTTACAACTTCATCACTTAGTTGGGAAACTCCAGTTCCAATTGGGGTCATAATTCAAGGACTATCATTATTATTTATACTGTGCTTCAGTAATTATTCTATAGATGCATCATTTTTTATTTTTAATATGGTAAAAATAAATACAACATTTACAGCCCCATTTTGGGGGTTGTCCATTATTTTTAAAAGTGGGAAAAATGTTTAAGGATTGCAAGAGGAGATGTTTTGCTTTTTTTCCCCTTTCTTTCTTTCT
>JAEANM010014305.1:0-14052 GCA_017656035.1 Myanophis thanlyinensis
GCTAGTTGAAATAAGTGGGTCTTCAGGGCACGTCGGAAACACCGGAGATCCGTAATAGTATGAATCTCCGGGGGGAGGTCATTCCACAGGGAGGGTGCAGCCATAGAGAAGGCCCGTAACCTTGGGGCTGCTAGATGACACCGTCCCGACAATGGAACCCCAAGGAGGCCAACCCTATGGGAGCGCACTGGTTGGCTGGAGGCTGACAATGGCAATAGGCGGTCCCATAAGTACCCGGGTCCCAAGCCATGGAGCACTTTAAAGGTTAGTACCAACACCTTGAACTGCACCCGGAAGGCCACAGGAAGCCAGTGCAGCTCGTGCAGGAAGGGTGTAATTTGTCAGCAACCTAATATAGTATCATCATCAGGAGGGTGAAAAGGCTGCTAAATTACAATAGATTCCATGTATGGTGCATTGGGACTCAACAAAGGATATACAGTAAAATAATTTTATGCAGTTTAACAATTTGGTGCCTTTGTCCAAGTAAGAAAAAGTGCAGAGTCTTAAATATCTACACTAGTAATAGTGGTAGCTTTTTGTCATCATTTTGCGTCGCATGAAATCATAATAGTAGTAATAAGTAAATGGAAACAATAGTGAGAATAATAGAGATTATAATATTACACTGCAAAAAGTCAAATTTGATGTTTGTAAAGTAGTTATATTATAGTATAGGAGATATTTTTCCTAGGATCCAGGAATCATTATCAGTTGGTGATGAACCCATCCTGTAATATTTTACAAATGTTAGCTTAGTGCTATACCTTTTCTTAATAAAACTCTTGGTGTGAGAGAAAAAATTCTTTCCATGCCTTGATTTCTTTCATTCCATTGTTTATTTGGCCATGAAAATTTTTATTTGAACTGTTTATCAAACTGGTAAAACATAAAATCTAGCTTATAGTTCCTATTTGGTAGTTGGTTTGATTTAATTAAATGGATCCTAAGATGGTAGTGGATGTATGTTAAATAATCATTTTACCAAAATATACAATATATATATATATATACATATGCTTATTCTACATTTAAGTTGCAGATTTCTCTTCAGAATTAAATAAGCTCGAAACACATAATAAATCCCTGTTGGGGGGGAATGGAGAAAGAAAAAGTTAGAAAAAGAGAGGGGGGGGAAAGGAAGAGAAGAGGGGAAAAGGAAGTAGTAAGGAAAGGAGGAAAAGAAAGAGAAAGGGGAAGAAGAGAGAAGGGGAAGAAGAAGAAACAGAGGGAAAGAAAAAAAAGAAGAGTTGAAATAGAATTGTGTAATATTAAGTAAAGAAACAGGACAATTACCTGAGACACATGTGAACAAGATATAAATTCAATGTAAATAACATACATATGTGAATATGAGATAGATGATAAAATATATTGTAAATTACTGACACAGAAAACAAATATGTAAATGGTTTTTATGGAAATGGAATTTTATACCGCTTTTATTGTATCCTTTGTGCAACCTATATTGGAAAAATAAAAAAAAAATGCTTATATTAAAAATAAATAATAAATCCCTGTTGGGCCAGCAGGGATTAGACAAAAAATAATTATAAACTGATAGCTCAATGTATAAATTAACTTTTTACCCATTGATGTAGATTTTCTTCTTCTTCCCAATAGCATAAGTGACAACATAAACTTTGGAATGGTTAGTTGTGGAAAGAAAATGTTTCATTTTTGTTTACATATTCAACATATCCTAAAGGAGGATAAAGAATTGGCATGGTGGGTAAGAATTTCAATAGGTCACAATATAGCTTGATAAGTTGGGGAAGATCAGTATGATAAGATGAATAAGCACCCTGAGGTAATTTTAGGAAGTCAGGAATTATCTTTTCAATGTTCTGAATTCATTTTGAATATGGCTCAGAGCAGATAAACCCGATTTTGGGACATATGAAATAGTCAGTCGACAGGGCCTCTCTCAAGACTAAATGATATGACATGAAACAAGTTAATGCATGGGTCTGATAGGGCATGTACAAGCATACATGTATGGGTTGTGGTGAATTGAGCCTCATTGACTTATAAAGTGGTGTGTGTGTGTGTGTGTGTGTGTATCTTAAACTTTTACCCACAATTTACTAGATAGCCCCTGCTCTACACAATTTCCAGGAAAATCTTGCACACATCCCACATTTAACTTGACATGAAAAGAAGCTTGCCAGATAGCTCTGTACTTACAAATAACACAGGTTTTATTTGCATTCTTCATTTATCTAATACTTAGATTTACTTCCTTTCACAGGGTTATGGGTGCCATTCAATTGCAACAAAACATCTTTTGCAATTTTCCCAATTTTCTTCCTTTTCTCACTAGTCTGTCAGTGCCTAGTTACTTTCTGTTATATTCAAACCTGTTTATTACTCTTGCTCCCTTCTCAATAATACTTTCCACTCTGAAAATCACCACCCAAGCTCTGATTGTCCCCAGAGGTGCCATCTGAAAGCAATATAAAAGAAAATAAGTATCTACTCTCTAAACTCATCCAGATGTTAAAAAACAGGTTAGATTTGCTTCTTTATTGTTGTGTATCTTTTTGTATTCATTTTACCTCAGTAAATTGGATGTTAAAACTAACTTAATTGTTTGATTCACTCAGTTTGCATATTTATTATATTGACATATACCACTTTTTTATCACTACAGCATACCAAGTAGAAACAGTAGAAATATGATCTAATTTAATGGCATGTTCCTGTGGAACTGAAACATTCTGAACTGAACAGACCTAGTTCTACTAAAGTCTGCTAAAAATACTGATAAAGCAGTGAAGTGTACTAAACTCAACAGTAACATAATTACATTCCAAACCATTTTTTTAAATAAAAAATACAGAAGCCAAATGGCTAAACTTTCAGGTCCCCATGGCTCATGAAATTCAGCATAAACAAATTATCAGATGTTTCCTTGAAGTGCCAGATTACCTACGATTTATCACTTTGTTGAGTTTGAGAAGGAGAGGGCAGCTCAGAAAACTAAGATTAAATACTCTACATAAATGCAAAGGATTTTTTTTCTTGCTTGCTCAGCCTGACAACACAAGGGTAGGTTTTGAGTGTGTGAGTCTCCTTCACAGCCCATTGAAGCCTCACAGCATCAGAAGAAGGTACAACACAGAACAAAAATACATGTAGACCCTTTTTCTACAGGGTCTCTACAGTCTCAATTTTGAAGCAAACAAACAAACTAAATCACTCCTCCCTCCCAAATACTGCAGTGGACACTGCCTGTTAAAAAGGGCATCATAGGACTGTGTAAGATTAAATTTCAAATGTATTTTGTTTTGGTCCCAGAATTAAATTTCAAATGTATTTTGTTTTGGTCCCAGAAGATACAGGTAATCCTCATTTATGACCACCATTGAGCTCAAAATTTATGTTGCTAAGCAAGACAGTTTTTATGTAAGTGTCAGTACCTGACCCAGCTTAGACATTCAGGAAAGAAATACCCTTGACACCATTTGTAGTGAAAGATATGCTTCTACTGAAGCTGGGTGGTTGCTCTGGCATAGCAAAGCCAGATCTGATGAATTCTCATGTAAATCTGGTAATTTTCCCTTCTCCCAGGCCCTACACCTGCCCCCTGGTCATCTTGGTGATGTCCAATAAGGACATCAAACTAGGTGTTTTGGTAACAGTTCCACATTTTAGCACCTCTTTGGTGGGCATTCACATTCTTTCCTGGGCTGGAATCCTTGGATTTTTCAAGCATTGTCTTTGGCACCTCTGGTTCCTGGCATTTTCCCTCTCCCTATATCCTCCATTATCCCTCCCCATAGTTTATGGCAGGCTGCCATCAAATTGAAGAGAAGCTGGGATGAAGTGGTTTGATGGCAGATCTGACGGTGAGTTCTGTATCATTTTATGATCTTTCCTGCAACAGTTGTTAAGTGAATCACCTTCTGACTTTACTTGTCCGAAGGTTGCAAAACACAAAACTCCTAAAACCTTAGAGAACTGAAAACTTCAACTAAATAAAATTTGATTCATATTAATATTACAACTAATTATAATAGCATGTTAGAGTTAATATATAATGGAAATAATCACACAATTATATAATTTAAAAGGATACAGCAACTGATACAATATTATTACGTGCTGTCTATAAGAAGAATGAAAATGAGAGTAGTAAAATATTCTATGTTGGTAGTGTATATCAATTGGCTGTTAAACAAGATGACAAGCACAGTAAACATAATAGACATAATTACAACAGTGCAATTATACAAGCAAGGCTTTTGTCAGATCTGCTTAACTCTTACTGGTGGTCAGTTCCCAGCAAATTTTACAAGCTGTTGTGGAAAAGCTTAGCAAAGCTGTATGTCAGAGTACAATCACATTCAGAAAGAAGAACAAAAACAAAACACTGATCAGTATCACCAGGGAGCCTTGTAAGTACTAGAGAGATAAGAGATATTCAAATGTCTCTGTAAAATGAGCAGCAGAGGAGATGTTTGATACTCTCAGTGTGCCAGACTCTGAGGGACCTGGAAACAGAAAAAGCAATTTCCCCGTGTTTTCTCATATGGCTATTTAGGCCTTTACAACATGTCAAAGTGAAGGTCCCTCTATGCCGTTACATTTCTATATGTTTAAAATAAGCCACAAGAGTTACCTTGACTTTAGGAGGATTATAAATCCTTTTATGTTCTTTATTTCCTTTTCTTAAAGAAGTGATCTGCCTTTTTCATAACCCAACCCAAGGAAAAGAGTTAACAATGCTAGCTTTGCTAACAACTAGCTTTGCTTACAAGGACTGGACACCTATTCAACTCCGCCCATTTCATTTTATCCCAGAGCTAGGGTGGGGCTTAGCTAGTAGCAGAAACTCTTCTGTCCTGAGGACGGGCTCATAGAGTCTCACTGCTCTCCTCTCCTCTGCCATCTGTGCATCCACACATCAGGCACAGGACCCAGCTGTTCCTCCTCTTCCTCATCAGCCACCTCAGGACCTGTGGGCTATTGACTTTCCATCTGGGGGCTAATGGATGGCCCAGGCTCCACCTCTGTCTCTACCTTGGACAGCTCCATTCACTTTTCCCCTTTGGAGCTTTCAGATTGCCTTGAATCTTGCCCTAACTCCTACTCCACCTCCTCATCTGAATTGGCTGTTGGAGGCAGCTGACAGGCCACAACATTGCCTTTCTCTTGGTATCACCAATGGTTCTTGCTGCCTATAGTCATCTCATTTATTATTGGGGGTTATTTGTAATTTATCAGGTAAGGGGGAGCCCTTGATCACAAAGTCAGTATGTTATCATCTCTGGGTAGGATTACTTTCTGCTCTATTTCTGAGTTATGAAGTTTCCTTCTGTAGGTGCTATGGTACTAACTTTAATGCTAAATCTTAACTGAGAGACTATGAAATAATAGATGAATGAGTTCACACAAGGTTCATTTCTCTCTCTGCAGATTAACTAGAAAGTGCTTTTATACTTGAAGGATTGGAGGCTAAAGCTTCCTAGATTCTTGAATTTCTATGTAGAAATGTATTTTTGCCAACCTCTTTTCTGAAAACCCATCTCTGAAAACCCAGCCATTCTGATACCGGAAACAAGAATATTTTTTTTCCTAAAGTAAATTGTAAAATAAAATCAAATGATAGCAGAAAATAATGGAACAGTTCCAGGATCTACTTTAGAACATTTTTTTCTACTCCACTATCTGTAAGAGCATTATGTTGTCTATAAAGTATTAGAAAATAATATGCTATTGGGATCTCTGGATTATCATTGGAAGGAAACATTTAACATTTTCCATTGCAAATCAAGGATAGGAGCAGTCCTTTAGAGTAGTTATATCTTCCATGTACATCAACTTTGCATTTAGAATCCCATTACTTTATTAGCAAAAGCAGTAGCTTCCAACTCAGTCATTTTTGTTTTCTTGCTCTTGCTCCATGATCTCCTAAATATAAAGTGCATTGATTATTTCCTCCTAAATATTAGCTTTTATTAATGTTTTAAAAATACAAGTCAAACATTTTGGAACCCTGGTACAAAAGTAATTTTGCCTCTTTTTCAAGCACAGCATGCTTTTCATTTATGTTATAACAGAATAACAGAGTTGGAAGTTAATTGACAGTTCCATGTCTTGTGAGTTAATGATACCTTAAGATTATGAGAGCAATGAATATCTTTGTGCTCCAGAGTATTTTAAATATTAATTCAATTTTAAAGGCTGCTCATTTCTCTTGAGTGTTTAAAATGAATAGAAAAGTCTAATGTGAGAAATAAATTATATTACCATAGTGAGTTTTGCAAGATTGCATAGGAAACTAGTAAATTCTTAGTATTTCAGTCTCACGCTTGAATGTACATGAAGACAGGGATATTTTTTAATATAATCCAGGATGATTTTGTGATTTTTGGAGGGAGGGTGGAATTTGCAAAATGATTCTATTTTTTTCAAACATTTATCTAATCATACACACACACACTAAAAAAAATGCAATATCATTTGATAGATTGATCATATGCCATCCTATCTTGGTGACCGCTCAATTTTGTCTGATCCCATCCTAAAGCTGTTACTGGTCATACTCTCTCTTTCCCTTCCATCTTTTCCAGTATTAAAGATTTCTCCAGAGAGCTAAATGTGCTAATTTGGACTGAGTTATTTGTTAATTGAGTGGAATTCTGGCAAAATACCATGGTATTCATTCTGAGATTTTTGATAACATGGGTGCCTTATCTTTGTTCCCTTTAGATTCTACACACTGGTATTTTGGTGGAATTGACATAGCACTTCCATGTTTTTAGTAATGCTTGAGCAAAATAATCAGCTTCTAATCCTCATAAAAAAAATCTTGTCCCACATGATCTTAGAATGGATTTTCATGGATAGTCTTTCCAACTTGTGATATAATATTCAGATATACCAGAAGCTGCTTCTGGGAACTGTTTATATTTTTAAAAAGCTTGACCTTTGCTAGGTTAAATACACTGCTGAGATTTTGCAATGCTAAACTAACTTTATATATCTTGAATCTGTACTGGAATTGTAAAAACTGGTGGTTAGGAAATAAGCTATCATAATTTGAAAATAAACATAAACTCTCTGGGTCCCTGTTTTTCACAGGGTTCTCCAAAGTGGTCTCTGTTGACCCCTGAGGGTCAGTCAGAATATCCAATAGGTCAATGGTATTTTTATTTTTATTTATTTATTTACTATATTATTATGTGCTCATTCATTTTGAGAACGTAGTGTGGAGGGTGTGTGGAAGTGTTTGGTGAATGGGGATGTATATCATTCTTGGTTCTATTGTGAACTAAGCTCTTGGTTGCTCCAATTTGGTTGACATAGAGGTAACACAATTCTCCTGACAAATCTTTATCCCATATAAAAATGCTAGGAGACATCATTCATCAATTTTCAATGAGGTGTCATCAGCATGTTAATGAGTCTCATTTCTATATTTCAATCAAAATTGAAGTAGGGCTGCTGTAGAAGCCTTGAGCCAGTATCTAGAGGCCTTCATGGAAGAATAAATTCAGATTAAATATAACTAAGATGAAGTTGTCATGCATGCACAAAGAACCAGACTATCAGCCCCAGTGTTTGCTCTAGATGGGGGTCACATTGCCTCTGAAAGAGCTAGTTTGTGATATGGGAGTGTTCCTTAACTTGTGACTCTTGCTAGAATATCTGGGGAAAGACTGATATCAGAATATCTCGGTGACCAGCTGCCAGGTCTGTTGAAAATTTTGTTACATTGAGGATGCAAGCATGTGGGCTAAGTATCAAACTTTATCTGTAGGGTCCCATATGTTTGTGACATACTGCCCATGTGTGTTTGTGCATGTGTGTGTATATCTACACAGTAGTATTTCAGAAACTACAATAACATATATATTCAGTGTAGAATATTCAGTATTCACGACCTAGGCATGTTTGTCTCTGACAATCTTTGATCCAAAGTTCATTGTAACAGCATTGCCAAAAAAGCATTGAGAGTTGTTAATTTAATTTTGGACAGTTTCTTTTCTGGAAACGTACTGTTAATTAGAGTTTATAAATCCTATGTTAGACCAATCTTAGAGTATTGTTCAACTGTTTGAAATTCCCACCATATCAGTACAATTGAGCAGCTCCAGAAGTACTTCACAAGAAAAGTTTTGCGTTCTTCTGTATGCAATAGATTTCCCTATGCTACTAGGCTCGAAATTCTCGGTTTGGACACCTTAGAACTATGCCACTTGTGGTCAGACCTATTGCATATAAAAATATACACAGTAATGTTCTACCTGTAAATGACTTTTTCTGTTTTAATTGCAACAACACGCATGCTAACAACCACTTTAAACTCAATGTAAATTGTTCCAAACTCGAATGTAAGAAATATGACTTTTGTAATAGAGTTGTCAAAGTCTGGAATGTTCTACCTGATTCATTTGTATCTGCCACAAATTTTCATAGTTTCAATCAAAAATTGATTTCCATGGTAAACCATACCTAAGTGGACAATAGAGAGGGTTTGCATAAGTGCACAAATGTGTCTATTGTCCCTGTCATTGTATTTTCTTACTTTTCTTATTCTTGTATCTGTTTTACTCACTGTTTGATTGTTTTGTATTGTTATTGTTATAGAATTGACAAATTCTAATAAATAAATAAAACAAATTATGCAAAATTTGTAAAGTAAATACATACACAATAAAATTTGTATATTTATTTTCATAATTTCATTTCATTTAGTGAATTTACTTCATTATTTTAAAAGAGAACTCTAGAGATATTTGCATGGGTTGAATGTTGCTTTTTCACATATTTCAATACAAAGGGGACAAGTTGCTTCCTGCTTTTCCTTTGCACAGCCATTTTCCCTATGACATTAAGACAAGAGAAAGAAGAAATTTGCAGAAAACACTACCCAGCTTTTGGGCATAAATGCAATGGGAGATTTTGAAAAGCCATTTGTGCCTAATCTTTTTTCATATTATTATACTTGAAAAATTAGGGAATCACACCTGTTGAAGCCATTCAGAGTTAGCATGTTAATGAATGTTGGATTATATAAAAAAAATCAAAACATCTTTGTATTTGAAATATGAAATATGGAAATCTTCCTCAGAAATTTAATTGCATTCATGTGGATACAAACAAAGTTGTAAAATGTAGCATCCTTTAAATATGTTACACAATTGTATAGTTGTTTAAAACAGACTCATGAAATCCATTGTTAGTGTAATCATACATAAAACAACCAGCTTAATCCTATTATACAACTTTAATAAAATTGGGGGAGGAAACATGTCCACTCTGAGAAGAGCAAAAAAAAAAAAAAAGCCCAAAGCATTTTTGAATATTTCATGAAGATACATAATTTGTTTTCTTTTATATTAAAAATGTATTATCAGAGCAACAATGATGCACTACCAACATATGTGTGTGTGTATAAAATGATATAAACAGTGTGATTCTTCATGGCAGGAAATAATATAGAGTTATCTTCTGTATTTTTTTTCATCACACAGGTCTTTCTTTTCAGGATATTTAGACAATAAAGCAACTTGAGCAAAGCTGTCATAATAATAGCAGTGGTAAATATTTAAACATGTATCTTTGCTGGGAGTGAAAAATAGAACGTTATGCTTGTAATATACTTGAAGAAAGCAATTTGAACCTTTACTGAATATACAGAATATTTTTATATAGTTACTTATTTTTAATCTATTACTTTGTCTTCTGCTTTATCCATAAATTTCCATGGCATCTTTCAAACCCACAGCAATAAAAAGATAAATTTCTTAAAATATCTTCATCCCCACCCCATCCCCATCCCTATCATCTAGTTATAAAACCATCAAGAAATGCTCAGCTTGATTAAGCCAATATACTTGGCTTTCAGCTTATGTTTCTCCAAATCCATTTCAAACAATGTAAAATGACCTGGAGGAGTGAACCATTAAGGATAGACTTCCAGGAGGCATTATAAGTCCCAAGAAAGAGGGGAGTATGGGAAAGATATTCAAATAACTTCCTACTCCAATTTCATTTGATATAATATTCCAATATTCTGTTATTCTATCCTATTACAATAAAAGATATTTCTGAAATCTCTGCAATGCTGTTTGGCGTGGACTACCTTCAGTAATTGACAGTCCAGCAGATTCATCCCTTGTTGATCTTTAAGCTAAAAAGGTTGTCCTCCTTTAGGGACCATAAATTGGGACTGGAAATTTGGCCATTAAGCAAAGCACTCACTGTGCAAAGCCTTTTGCTTTACAAACTTGCAAATGTTGTAAATGCAAAGATTTGTCATAGTTTTCACTACAGTATCTGTGAGAGGTCATAAATTAGAAAGTCACTAACCAAGAACAACTACTTCTTTCAGCTGTTCCCGTTAGGGGTCACCACAGTGAATCATCTGTTTCCACCTACCTTTATACTCAGCATCCTCTACTCTCACTCCAATTACTGTCCTTCCTCTGCACAAATCCAAACCATCTCAATTTGGCCTCTCTGACTTTGTCCCCAAAACTGTCAACCTGAACTGTCCCTCTGATGTGCTCAATCCTAATCCAGACCATCCTGGTCACTCCTAAATAGAACCTCAACATCCTCATCTCTGCTACCTCCATCTCTGCCTCTTGTCTTTTCCTCACTGCTACAGTCTCTAACCCATACAGCATAGCTGGTCTTACTATTGTCTTGTACACCTTTCCTTTGATGCTTGCTGATACTCTTCTGTCACACAACACTCCTGACATCTTTCTCCACCCATTCCAATCCACCTGCACTTGCCTCTTCACCTCTTTTCCACACTCCCCATCACAGTGGATTGTTGCCCCCCAATACTTAAACTCCTGCACCTTCTTGACCTCAGCCCCCTGTAACCTCCCTGTTCCACTTCCCTCCTTCTTTTTCATACACATGTACTGTATCTGTCTTACTACCACTGACTTTCATTCCTCTTCTTTCCAGAGCAGACATCCACCTTTATAGGTGTTCCTCCACCTGCTCTCTGCTCTCACTACAGATCACAATGTCATCCACAAACATCATTGTCCATGGAGATTCCTGTCTGGCTTCATCTGTCAACCTGTTCATCACCATAGCAAACAAGAAAGCATTCAGAGCTGATCCTTGATGTAGCCCTGCCTCCACCTTGAACTCCTCTGTCTGACCTACATCATATCTCACTACTGTCATACTCCTCTCATACTTATCTTGAACTACTCTGATGTACTTATCTGCCACTCCTGACATCCTCATACAGTACCATAGCTGCTCTCTTGGCACTCTGCCATACACTTTCTCTAAATCCACAAAGACGCAATGCAGCTCCTTCTGACCATCTCTATACTTCTCCATTAACATTCTCAGAGCAAAAATTGCATCAGTAATGCTTTTTCTGGGCTTAAAGCCATATGTGAAGAATTAACTAAATACTGAATGAATGCTGGCAAACCCTGATTAAAGACTATTCTTTAATTTATTATGTCACTGAACCTTATGTATCACTACCAAGACAAATTATAAATGGTACTTTCATCCCTCATAGTTTGGATATCTGTGACACTGGTTCAAAAAGAAACCATGAAGAAATTGTACACTAGCTTGTTTCCTTATCTTTGCAAACTACTCAGTTGGTAAATCATTGCTGTTCTCCATCTATTGCTGCTGCTGTCAACTGTTCGACTAGCAGACCAAACAGAAATAAATACTCTCAGTAGCTTTGAATTCCCAAAGGTAAAACTTTATTGGATACACCATTTCAGCACCGAAGAATCAAAACTGGATCTGGTTTTCCCATGCAGAGGCTTGCTTAGTTAAACAATAGCTTCCCTTTCTCCCTATCCCTGAGTGTTCACATTCCTTCTCAGGTACCTGCAGTAGTGACTATGATGGTTTCCAGACTCTCATGATTTTTTGCACAAAACTTTACAGTTACTTTAGATTCTTCTGCATTTATTTACCATATTTTCAGCTATCCATCAATTTACTTTTTGAGGTAAGCAATGTTATGCAAAGAAAAATAAGATAAATAATAAAGCAAATTAAAACAAAGGTATGGGATAAGAAAGGGAAATACAACTAAATCTAGTTTTTATTTGATTTATATTTAGTTTACACTAACATAAATCAATCTGCCACACTATACCTGTATAACCCTGAAAATTCTCCTTTCTTTGGCCTAAATCTTCTGAAGCTTCTTTTTGGCCTCTCCTTTTATATTGAATCATGTGCAAATTTTAACATCCTCTCCTTAACCCCTTCATCCATTCTATCAATAACAATATTGAATAACACAAGGCTCAGATGTTACTCATTTGATCTTATATATAACCCTTCTGAATGCTGTCTAAGTGCAGTTATTTGGCCAATTATCAATCCATCTAAAAGGTTCCATGCTGTTCTTCCTGTATCCTTGAGTTTATATTTTATTGATAAGATCTTCATGAGAGATTCTGTTGGATGCTTTGCTAAGGTCACTATATTCATGGCATTTCCCCAATCTGTTAGTCATTAAAAGCAGAATGTCTGCAAAAACATGAATAAAATCTAAATCGATCAATAATCAATGCTTTTTTTTGAAAAATAATATTCCCTTTTAAAATGAAATAAATATTCTTGAATCCCAAGCTCAGTGTCCATAACTGCAGAACAAAAGAAGTAATGTTTTAGAGTTGATGAAGAATTAAAAATGTTAATAATGTCTACTTTAAAGCCAAAATGAGATAAAACCTGTATTATAATTTCAAGGTTATCTTTTTTTTACACACATACTATTTTAATTTTATTTTGTTATAAATGAGATTTGGTCAATATTAATTCATGCTACATCATTGTAGAGACCACCAAGGCAATGCATGAATCTATAATACCAGTAGTTCTTTCTTGGCTACTATTTCTGTGCTCCTACTCCATCTGCAGTACGCAAAAGGTAAGATTTTTGAACTAGAATGTCTTTGATGTGATCAGATTTTCAATATGGAATAATTACAGGTTCCCCTTGCATAGTAAAATCCAACTTCCTGTTAAAAAGCATTAAACATTTCTAGTTTTATATTTAAGAAAGCAAATTGGATATAGTGGTTAAGGCATTAGGCTAGAAACGGAGAAACCATGAGTTTTAGTTCTACCTTTGGCATAAAACCAGTTGGGTGACCGTAAGAAGGTGGCAGTGACAATCCACTTCTTAAATCTTACCTTAAGGATTCTTTCAGTCCATCACCAGAACAAGACAAAGAGAGACAGAGAGAGAGAGTGTGTGTGAGAGAGATTAATTGTTTGGGGTGAACATTAGGTATATATTTCCTTGTTTCTTTCAGACTGCCAGCTTTTCTATCCACCCTCCTCCCTCCCACACATATATACAAAAAATCAGCACACCAAACAAACAAACAAATGCAAACTCCAACTACAAGTGCAATTTGTAGGCTGAAAATAACCACAGTCTAAATTGTTCCTCCTGGATCAAAAAGTGCTAGGCTCAGCTATCAGACCTTCTCTACTGTTAATAAGAAATTGCTGGTTGTATGATTTGGTGGTTAAGAAAACAATATTAAAGGAAATCCCCTGGTTTGCTGTTAAACTGAGTACCTCAGGCGAAATTCTGACTTACTGAAAAAACACTTCACCTCACTTTTATTTCCTTCTGATTTACAACTCACAGTATTCAATTCTCATGCACGCTTATTAGAGAGAACTGTTTCCATCGGACTTATATTCCTGTCAATCAGCATACAAATGGAAGGCTTTCCAATAGATAACTTTAGGAGTATCTTCTCTAACTTGGTGATCTTCTGTGGAACTTCAACAAACTTAATTTCTTATAATTCTTTCATATTGTTGGAAGTGGCTTACCTTAGGTATGTAGCACTTTAGCAGTAACTATATCCGTGAATGCCTGAAGAAAAAGATATCCAGAGGCCTGTTTGTGATAATTACAAATTCTTTTAAGATGACAAGGTAACCAATGCCAGTTCATAATGACTGAATAAAATATTGTCCTTCTGAATGTGCACATCTCAAAGAACCTATCATGGACATTCCATATCAATTTTATGGTTAAAAAGGCTCAACAACGTCTCTTTC
>JAEANM010014306.1:0-14052 GCA_017656035.1 Myanophis thanlyinensis
GAAGGAAGGAAAGAAGGAAGGGAGGAAGGGGGAAAGATAAAAGGAAGAAAGGGAGGGATAGGAGAGACAGATGAAAAGTAGGAAGGCAGGAAGGAAAAGAAAAGAGCAGGAAAAGAAAGTTTTCCGACAAAGAGAAGCCGGTGCTCCCGGCCAGCCCTCCAACTACTCCTCCGTCTCCACCCCGGAGCGGGCCAGGAAGCATCCCACCTGGCGCCAGCGAGCGACGCCCCCGCCCCTCCACCCGCCCGCTGATTTCTTTGAAACGGGGGCAGTGGCAAGAAACCCCCGGGCATGCTCCCCTCCCATTGGCCAGCCTGCCCCCGCTCTAGCTTGCCATTGGCTGAGCCACCTCTTGGCCGACCGCCTCCGCTTGGCCAGCAGTATAAAAAGGCTCTTCGGAGCGCGACTTTCGGGTGAACTTTGCGCGTCTTGTCCCCGGAGAGCTTCTCGCACCTCGCGTGCAGCCGGCGCAGTCCAGATGTGGAGCAGGTCAGCGGGAGGAGTGGGGAGGGGGGAGAGAGGACTTCCCTGGAGGAGGGTGTGCAGGTCTTGCCAGCCTTGGTAGCTTGCTGGGTCTCCACCTGGAGGAGAGGATGATGGGCTTCCAGATCGGGGCTTCTTAGCATCCAAGGGGAGGTCCCCTTCCTCCTAGGAGCGTCAGCACCTTGGACACCTTCTCTGCCGTTTTGGGAGCCAACTCTTTTGATCCCACAGTTGCCATCTTTGCTTGACTTGGGTTGGTTCTCGCAGCTTTGGGGTTTCCCGCACTCTTGAAGTTAGATGAGTTGTCTTGTCCTCCTTGGCATGGCCATCGGAGGGGTCTCCAGGGTGGCTTTCCCTCCTGAAGTAGGAGCTTCAGAAAAAGAAATGGAGGGAGAAGAGATGGGAGGACAACAGATGGCTTGCCTTCTCATGGCGGAGAGACCAAACAGTGGTGCAGTCAACATCTGTCTTGAACAAGGTTGTTCAACTCAACCACTTTCAGATGCCTGGATTTCAACTCCCCAAATTCCCCGGCTGGGGCATTCTAGGAGTTGAAGTCCACACATTGGAAAGTGGTTGAGGTTGAGAAACCCTGGCTTAGAAGCAGAGTTGGGACATTTCTGCTCCACTCTCCTTCCTGGTTCTGGAGAACCTAGAAGCCTCTGTTCTGCTGGATGTATGCGTCCTGCGCAGGGACTGACTTCTGAATTAGCTTGCACAGAGAAGTCTTCCTGAAGAATCGTTCATTGGACTGTGGTTGCTATTTTTTGACAGGCTTTAAAAGGAAATTGTGGCCGGAGCTTTAAAAAAAATGGCGCCCTCGCTTGAGACGCCCAAATTAGAAACCTTCCCCTAAAGCTGAAATTTAGAACGTAAAATTCTATCAAGACTTTGCAGGGAGATATTCTTAGGTTGCTGTTTAAACGTGGTTTGCGTGACCGGTAGCCACACTTTAATTCCAGATCTCTAAGGCTCATTACATTCTAACTTAGACACACGTTTCGCTTCTTGGGTTGCAGCGTTTTCTTTAAAACAACAAACACGAAAGGAATTTTTGAACCAGTCCTACGATTCCATGTTTATTGAGATATTGCTCAGAAGCTGTTCTTCAGATCAGTACAAGTTTTTTGAGAAAAGATGATTGGGGGAATGGAGGCTGAAACAGAGGAAGAACAGTTGCAGGAATCATGTATGTTTAGTCTAGTGAAAAGAAGGACTAGGGGTGACATGACAGCAGAGTTCCAGTATTTGAGGGGCTGCCCCAAAGAAGAAGGGGCAGAAAGCACCAAAAGGCGAGACAAGAAATAATGAATGGAAACTAATCAAGGAAAGAAGTAAACTGGAACTAAGGAGAAATTTCCTAACAGTGAGAACAATTAACCAGTGGAACAGCTTGCCACCAGAAGTTGTGGGTGCTCCAATACTGGAGGCCTTTAAGAAGAGATTGGACAGCCATTTGTCTGAATGGTGCAGAGTCTCTTGCTTCAGCAGGGGGTTGGAGTAGAAGACCTCCAAGGTCCCTTCCAGCTTTGTTATTCTGTTAAGGTGTCTCTCCATTATGGAACATCTGCTCACTTAGATTTAATGGTGTTGTAGAGCATATGGAGAGCAGTGATGGTTCTCTGACAACTGTGGTCCCATCTTTTGGAATTACAGCTGTTGTTTCAGCAGTGGGGAAACTGTTTGATGGGGCCCAGTCTTCCTCCTTTCTCACTGGGGTTTAAGGACTAGCAATAACACACAGGTGCACCGAGGGCACTGATGTGCGAATAAATCCTATTGGACACTTGATCTGTATTCACTGGGGATGGTTGCAATTTAGAACATGGGTGCAGATGCTCCAGCTTTTCACTTCTTTTAACAAAGCAGGAACAATGACAAAACATGAAGCTTTATTCTTTGTGTTCTAGGTTATCCACCATGAGTATCTGAATATTTTCATTTTTCTAGAGACAGAGAGACAGAGAGCACCACAAAAAAAAAAAACACAAATCTGATTCTTACAACATTTTGAGGAAGCTCTTTTTCAGGGAAAATTGTTAATAGTTCTTGATTAAACTTAGTTTGGGCAATATTTTTCCCCCACAGTCAGCTGATACATTTTCTCACAGAGTTTTACACTGAACATTTCCTTCGCGAAGAGACTTCCTTAAAATGCAATTGGAATCGCCCCTCTTATGCAGTTTTGGGGGTTCCATATTTTTTTCCCCTCGGTTAGTTGTGGCCTGTCTCTGTTTGTCTCTTGCCTTCAATGTGACTCGTAGTGACTGCTTTTAAGAAAAACCATGACACTTGAAAAGGCTTAGATAGAGTTTTATCCTGTCTTGATCTTTCCCTAATATAGATATAAGCAATTTGAAAAAAATCACTCAAAGCTCCATGAGGACATAAGCCTCCACATGTTATAAACAATTGTTCATAATTTGGATCTCTTGTTGACATCAAGCATGGCACCTCATGTTCTTCTGCCCATGTCCATTCTATATTTTTATTTGTCAGATGTGTTTGTTATCCATTTTGCTTCAAAGCAATAAGGCAAAAATACAGTAATTGTTATTACTGGCATTAGGAACAACACCCCCCACCCCCATTCTTCAGCCCCAGAATCCAAGTTCTAACTATGACTGATTCTGCAGATCACTTTTAAATTCAAATTGCAAATTTCAGATTTCATTTGTCACATGCATAATTATACAAAGTACAACATGCGGTGAAATGCTTCTGCAGACCCTAAAAATAAGAATTAAAAATTAAGAGAGCAAGGGGAACAGAATGTCTGTTGTTATGACTGCAGTGTTCATCCCCATTTTAGAATGAGCCAACATTGATTGAAGTGTTGTTGTCTAGCTAGCTTAGAATATACATCAACATCTGTTAAAATACAAGATGTTTGAGCTGAGAACATGATTTTTGATACAAGGGCTTTCCATGAGACCCTATCTGTCCAAACACTCCATGGTTTACATTATATTTCAACCACCAGACATTTTTGTTATTATTTCCTAGATCTGAATCTACCACGCAAATACACACTTTCCTTCTTGATGTCCTCCTTGTTGACATTTGTCAGTTCCATTTCATAGAGGGTTAAAAATGGGGCACCGGGTCAGAGCTGTATTTCTTAACCTTGGGAACTTTATGATGGGTGACTTCAACGCCCAGAATTCCCCAGCCAGCCCTGGGTGAGAAACACCAGATTAGAGACGGCATCTTTGACAATATTGGAGTTCCACAGCAAAAGGGCCCCAAAAGTGTCCAAGAAGGCCCCTTGACACGTTCTCCTTACAGGGTGTGCGACAGAAACGGTGGAAGGCGGCTCAGACAATGGCTGATCGAACAAATTGACAGCGGACTGTATCCTGGTTTGATCTGGGAGAACGAGGAGAAAACCATGTTTCGTATCCCGTGGAAACATGCGGGGAAACAGGATTATAACCAAGAGGTGGATGCATCAATTTTCAAGGTATTAAAACCCGTCTTCTGATGGAAACCACAGACATTCCTTGATTGAGTTTTTGGTAGAAGATCCATAGAGGTCTCAGATGTGAAGTTGTCTATCCCATTGTCTTGAGTGAAGTTTGCTAAACTCAATCCCATCCGTGTCATGTATTTATTTATCACGTTTAATAAATAAATTGATGTGTATGCCAATCATCTTGCTATCCAAATCAGGGGTTCTTTTTCCCCCCATCTTGAAAAAACAGGTTCCTACTTTGGAACAACTTCTGTTTAGGTGATTATCTAGAACTTGTTTTGAATGGCCCATGAATTTGGATGGTGGTTAAATAGATGAGATGCCAATGCCTCACCACTGCCAAGGAGAGATATTTTCTTTTATTTGGTCACTAAGTATTGCCACGGTGCTGAATCGGAGAGCTGGATAATTTAGATTGTAGTGCTTGCAGTAGTCAGAAGAAAAAAACAGCTGAACCCACCTTGCTTCTTGGCAGAAATTATATTTTAAAGGGGCTACCTGCGTGCAATTTTAAAATAGTGGACAAGATGTTTCAATGCGGCACGAGTGCTGACATTGATGTTCATAAGATGTAGAAGAAACTCTAAGAATAAGAATGAAAAATGACCTCTGCAGGACCAATAGCCCATCAAGGCACTTGGATGGTGCAAACTAATGGCCTTCCTCATTTTTATTGTATTGATTGATTTGTATCTCAGATTTATTATTTTTATTGGTTTGTTATCCTGCCTTTATTATTTTTTACAAATAACTGAAGGTAGTAAAGACACTTAAGACTCCTTCCTTTTCCTATTTTCCCCACACCACCACCCCATGAGGTCTGAGAGAGAAGGACTAACCCAAAATAGTACGTACCCTTGAGCACGTACCCTTTACCACCAGAGAGGAATTCCTTGTGTGTCTAATCACACTTGGCCAAAGTAAACTGCCCAGCTGGTTTTCATGGCTAAGATGGGACTTGAACTCACAGTCTCTTGCTTTCTAGCCTGATGCCTTAACCGCTAAACCAAACTGACCCCTCTTTTGTCCCTTTCTTGGGGGTCCTTTGTCCCTTTCTTAGAGCAGTTGAGCCCTTCCTTGTGAGACCTCTTCCTGTCCTTCCTCGTAGGCCTGGGCGGTATTCAAAGGAAAGTACAAAGAAGGAGACAAGGCAGAGCCGGCCACGTGGAAAACCAGACTCCGTTGTGCCTTAAACAAAAGCCCTGACTTTGAAGAGGTGACGGAGAGGTCGCAGTTGGACATTTCGGAGCCCTACAAGGTTTACCGCATTGTTCCAGAGGAAGAACAGAAATGTAAGTGGGGCCCAGATTTGCATCTGCTCACTACAACGGTGCTTGGTTGCAGGTATTAGACGGTGGGCGTAGTTTTTATTGGCTTCTCTTCAAAAAACAAAAAACAAAAACCAAACTTTCCCACGATAAGTTACACGTATTTTAAAAATCTTTAGAGGCGCTAAAGGTTGAGAAATGATTTGAATTGTTTCTCTCCAAATTACTGGAGAACTAAACCTCCCCTTGCTTACGAAGAGCTAACAGTGACTGGTGCATTTAAAATAAATTGGCTCTCTGAAAAAAAAATAAAATAGGGTGACTGCAGTTGACTTAAAATAGCAATGGCACTTATATACCGCTTCACTGCGCTTTACAGCCCTGCCTAAGCGGTTTACAGAGTCAGCCTATTGCTCCCAATAATCTGGGTCCTCATTTTACCCGCCTTGGAAGGACGGAAGGCTGAGTCAACCTTGAGCTGGTCAGGATCGAACTGCTGGCAGTGAGCAGAGTCAGCCTGCAATGCTGCATTCTAACCAGCTGCAAACAACAACCATTGCAAACATTTGTTCAGCAACCATTTGAAGTTACAGCAGCACTGAAAAAGTGACTTATGGCTAGTTCTTGGGCTATGTCCAAGACACGGTCAAGGCACCTATGGAAGTGACATCAAGCAAATGACTGCCCCTTCCAGACAGATGTTAAGGACTTCAACTCCCAGAATTCCCCAGCTGGAAAAGAATGACACAAGCAAAACCATTTTAAGTTTTGCTCTTGCATGTCTGGCTGCACGCTTTTGAGAAAGCATCTCCATCAATCAGCTTGCTGTGCCCCAGCCATCTCTACTAGCCTGCCCTGCCCTTTTCTCGATATCGATGGGAGCCTTTGCTCCCCTCTTTAATCGAGCAGTTCTGTTGCCCTTCCCCCAAGACTTCATTTTCCGGGGTTGTGAGAGTGGGCAAAAATACAACTCTGGGCCGGCTCTTTTGTCAGAGCTCAGTGTTGTGGTTTGCAGAGCACCATGTCCGACTTTACCTGAGCTGTACAGCCTGTATTATTTTTAGCTGTGGTTCTTCTGGTGTGGCGTTTTCTCAACCATGCAAAACTGAATTTCAAGAAATCTCTCTCTGCACCGGGCCTTTTGCTGTTGATTGCACGAACTCCTTTTGTCTGTGAAGCAACCCAAAATGCCATTTTCTCACTCATTCCTTTTGTGTGATGTGTCGAAGGTGTCAAGGTGAGGGTCTTTGCAGGGAAACCCACAACGCTTGGTTCCCTGTGATCGGAAAAAAACAACAACCCCAAATTATTTTGCTCTTTGGTTTTGCATTTAAAAACTAACAGGAAAGTGGGTCTTTCTCCTCAAGAGTTCCTTTAGAAACCACTTTATTTAACGATTTTCAAAGATCTCCAAACATCACCCTGGTTTTTTTTTTGCGCTCTGTCCTTTTGATTGCATTGGCGGGGGGGGGGGCAAAAAAAATCCTTGTCCGGGCCAAATCAGAATTAGAATTGTCCCAAAGGTGCTTTTTCAAAAGACAGCTGGATTTCCTTTGTTTTTTTCTTGAAGATGTTTCGCTTCTCACCCAAGAAGCATCTTCGCCCCTAACTGAATGCTAGGGATGAAGATGTTTTTAACTGCCTAACTGAAGATGTTTCTTGGATCAATAGCAAGAAAAAAACAAAGTCCACCTGCCTTTTGAAAAAAAAAATACCTTTGCAACAACCTGGATGACTGAGAACCTCCACAGACAGGTTGACTGAATAACAGAGTTGGAAGGGACTTTTGAGGTCTTCTAATCCATCCCATTGCTCAAGCAGGAGACAAATAGCTGTCCAGTCTCTTCTTAAGAATCTCCAGGGATAAAGCAACGCCACTTCTGGAGGCAAGTTGGTCCACTGATTAATTTTCACTGTCAGGAAATTCCTCCTTAGTTCCAGGTTGCTTCTCTCCTTGATGAGTTTCCATCCGTTGCTTCTTGTCCTGCCTTCTGGTGCTTTGGAGAATAGCTTGACTCCCTCTTCCTTGGGCCAGCCCCTCAAACATTGGAACACTGTTATCGTGATCACCCCTAGTCCTCCTTTTCACTAAACTAGACATTGAGGTTTTAGAATCATTTTTTCTTCTTGCTTTTCTTTGGCTTCTTCTTCTGTTAATCTCCTTGTAACAAGACTCTCTCAATCTCTCACGTGGATGACCTCCTCGGCAGAGTGTTCAGTAGAACTCAAAAGGCTGCTTTCTTCCAGGCAAACTGGGGATGGGGACCAAATGCAGCTTGAACGAGATCACAAATATGGACTGCAATCCTTCTTCCATAGAAGAGTTGATGAAAGAGGTAACTATCTTTGTTTCGTGCTGGGCTAAAATATCATTTTTCCCCACCTCTCTCTTTGGAGTCGTATCTTCTGGCCAGAAGTTCTCCATATAGTAGAGCAGAAGGTTCTCGACCTGAGGTTTGAAGACCCCAGGGAAGGGGGGCATGATGTCATCACAGGGGGGTTCACGAAGGCTTGAAAAAATGTTATGACTTAAATCTTGAGTTAAGTCTTGGGGCTCCGTGGCCACAAAGGGAGGTATTTAAGGGAGGTCCGTGGTGAGAACAAGTTTGGCAGCCACTGTAGTAGAGTAAGCAAACCTGGTCCAATAAAATGGGTGTAGGATGGAAGAAATTGGTAAAAAAACCCTTTCCTAGGACTTCTTTTCAGCTCTTTCCACCCACTCCAGAATAATTACAACTCACTGTGCAAGTGTGCAGATCGATGTGGAAGAAAGATCCAAGACAAAAAAAAAAAGGGCCACTATATATGGCATTCAGAGATGGCCTATCTCAGGATGGTTTATGGCAAGATAAACTGCTTTTGGGTGGCAGCTCTGTCTCCTGGGTCCTCTCAAGGTTCCCTGTCTTTTTCTTCTCCATAAACTCCCCCAGACTCCTTCATCTGTAGAGGAATACCTTGGCACCATCAAAAGAAGTCCTTCACCACTGCAGGAGAGCAGCCGAAACCAACCCATCCCAGACTGGTGGGTGCATCAGTCAAATCCTGGTAAGCCACCCTTTCCAACAGAAGAGAAGATCTGTAGCTCAGGGTTGAATTGAACTGTGGAGTTTTTGATCTGCTCTGAGCCTGGTTGAGTGTTTGCTTGCAGATGTTTCATAGTTCAACGTGATCCACGAGCATTGTTTTCACACTGATGAGGTTGGGCGATGGAACATCTGTAAGCAAACAAGCAACCTCAGACAGAACTCATCCTTTACCACAGGCACCCATTGATTGGGGTAAGGAGAGAACAGGCAATGTCACTCTTGTCATAAAATTGTTGGGCGAAGGACTTGTGTCAATTCCATCATTGTCCATCGCTGCCTTAATTCCTTTGGAAGTCTGTGAAAGACTAGAGAAAGAATATAAATTGGGCTTTGATTTGATAAGTTATCCAGGCATATGCATTTAAACCAAAGATGCTGTGGATAGGTCAATGAGCTTTAATGTGATGCTGGCAAAATATTTGTCAAATTTCTGACATCCAACTGCACCCCAACAAGATTCTCACAGAGGCTTCTTTAATCTCTTGGTTGAAAGAGAACTAATACAATAATGTTACGTACATCTTGATGACTAAATAACTTTGAAGACCTTACTTACATTTGAATTTGCTAGGGAAGAGCTATTTTCATCCTCAAGATAAGCACCCTCTGTTGAACAGGAAATGTAATGAATGGTTTGCTGGATAAAAAAGAAATCTCCAGATGATCTACTATCTTTTCCAAACTCATTCCTTTCTCCTAGGCGCAGAGAATGGAATTGTGTTAGTACTTATCTTTGGAGTAAATAAACAAGGCCCTTGTGTTTACAGTATAAACTGGTCAGGTCGTTGTGTTAATTCAGTCGTGGTGTGCTCTTACCTTGGGTGACAAAGACAAGGACAACCTGTCCATGAAGGTGAGCTTGGTGGATGCACATGGAACCAAATGAATTAAGGATGCCAAATTTCAAGAAGGACAAGAAAACCCAATTAAACCGGTCCTTGACTTACTTTCAGGATGGCAGTTGCTGGTCTTGAACGCAAGCCGACTTCCGGCTGAAGGCATAAAGTTCAGTGCCCAACTCTCAATCTCAGATGGTAGAAAGTGGTAGAGACCTTCAAGAGTTTCACCCAATGAATCAAGAGCACTCATCCTACATGAAGTAGTTCATCTGAATTTAATCCAGCACAGAAGTTAGAGAACAGAAGTCTTAATTTGGAGATTTCAGACGTATATTCTGCTTAGAAGAAAAATTAATAATAATTTCTTCTTCTTTTTAACCATAGCTTTGTCCCTGATGACTGGCTTTGCTGCATACGAACCGCTTCTAGGTATGTCCTTTCAATCAGTATCTGGTGTGATTATCTTAGACTTAGAATAACTTTATTGTCACTTTAAATGTACACTAATCAACGTACATTAAAATGAAATTTCATTGCATGCAATGAAATGTGATGTGACTCCACTTCCTTTTCAATTGGCTTCATTTTTTTTTCTCGTGTCAAAGAGTATAAGCATTATGCATGCTTTCTGGGAGAGGGGATCTCCAGAATGGATAGTGGAACTAAGAATACCAATATTAATACTGTGGAATCAAATATAAGACCCCAATACCAGTAATCAATTTATGTTGGAGGGCAGAACTTTGATATGGTCTGCTGGAGCCAACCAACCTATTTAGTGTTGTCTTCTCCTTGACCTGCATCCCTGGGGAACCGTTCCTTCCCCCACACCATTGTCCCATTTTTTTTGAGATGACCACATGGGTCACCCAAATGGGCTACCTGCACATTCTTGCCTGATGATTTCTACCTCGTCTGACTTTTCAGCCTACTCCCAAATTGTGATCAACTTCTACTACGGAGGGAAGCTGGTGGGAAGCACGACCACCTCTCGGCCCGAAGGCTGCCGGATCTCCTTGGGGGAGGCGCCCTATTGCCTGGATAGCCTGGAGCACGTGCAGTTCCCATCCGCGGAGCTGATACCCAACGAGCGCCAGAGGCAGATCACCAGAAAGCTCTTTGGGCACCTGGAACGGGGGGTCCTCCTGCACTGCAACAAACAAGGCATCTTCATCAAGCGGCTGAGCCAAGGAAGGGTCTTCTGGAGTGGGAACACCATGACCTGCAAGGAGAAACCCAACAAACTGGACCGGGATGAGGTGGTCAAAATCTTTGACACCAACTACTTTCTCAGAGGTCAGTGAGAACTTTTTTTGTGTGTGTGCTTCTGTGCTGGTGAACCTAGGGAGACCAATCAACTATTCCTGGTTTCAACTGAGTTCAAGATTTTCTTTCGTTTTCCTCCTCCCCTTCTAGAGCTCCATCAGTATTACAACAATCAAGGACGCTTCCCAAACAGCAAAGTGATTCTGTGTTTTGGAGAAGAATTCCCAGATGCTGTCCCCTTACGTTGCAAGCTGATCTTGGTGGAGGTGAGCGGGGCAATCGGTCAGGGATGTCAGTTATGGAACCAGCTCTGACTTGAGTTCCCTGGTCAAATCTCAGGACTTCCTAAGGTTCACTGCAGAGCTGGTCCTCCTTGTTCGTGTTAGATTCACTTCTCTTTTTGAAAACAGCCATGCATGGTAGAAGACAGTCAACCCATGGTTGCCTTCAGAAGTTGTGGGAGCTCCATCACTGGAAGCTTTCAAGATGAGACTGGACTGTCATCTGTCAGAAATGGCTTAGGGTCTTCTGTTTGGGTGTGGGTGTGGGGGTTGGACTAGATGACTTACAAGGTCCCTTCCAATTCTGTCAGTCTGATCAGTGGGCTGCATTCTATGACTAACGCTTGTTTGTTTTTGGCTCTTATTTGACACGAGTGATTTGGCGTGTCTGTTTCCCACTGGGAGGCTCTGCTCTTTCTTCCTTGGCCTTCAAAGTTTCTTGTTAAAATCTCTCTGCTTTTGAGCATCTTTGCTTGGCTTGTATTTGCTGCGTGATTTAGTAGCAACGGTGGGGCCATGAGATGAGTGGCAATAAATGGGATGGTCGTATTTCTTGCTGGCAGAATGGAAGGGTGCATCAAATGGAGGTAGCTAGAATTAGCTCCCGACTTGAGACAAAGCCAGCGTAAACTCAAAGAGCATGCAGTGGACCACAAAGAGGATTTTTTTAAAAAAAATTGATTCCCAGAATGGATGGTTGACCGAGAGCTGGCTTGAACCACCTGCCCACACCAAATAAAGTCACCTCAAATCTGCAGTACGGCTCCACGCAGCTCCTGATAGCTTCTTTGCAACTTGGCCAGTTTACCTGTTGAACAGAGTTGCAAAAGATCTGTCTGGTTTGGGCTGGTTTAATGCAGGGAATTAAAGAGGAGACGAGGACGTATCTTGGGGCCGTTCAGGAAAGGGCTCTATAAGTCAAGAAAGCGGCCCTGATTGTGGGCTCAAAGGTCAGATTCCTTTCTACGTGTGTACGTGCGCATGCCTGCTTATTTGACTTCTATCAGGCTTCTCTGCTGATTCTGAGCTTGCAGGGTGACTATCTTCCATACAAGGCAGAACGCAAAGAATGCAGTGAAAAAGACACAATAGGATTAATGGACAATTTAAGAGAGCTGGTAACAGAGAAGCATCTTCCAAAGGTTCCCAGGAAGCTCGATGCCACTTGGGAAAAAGAGCATTTCCCCAGTTTGGGAGCAAGGGAAGGAGTTGGTACAAAGGGGAAATCTTCTGGAGGGTCTTCCTCAAAGCCTTAATGCCCAGAAGAGGGGACCTGTTGGAGACCTGCTCTTTGGCTTGGGATTCATGACATGCTCTTAAATAAGCCATAGCTGGATGCACATGCTGTGGGTAATGCATGGTTTTTCTGATCACGAGGGCCATATTCAGGCAATGTGTCTGAACAAAACCAGAGAAACCGCACGAGAGCTCAGGACAATGTCTGAACCAGATAAGTCCCTTCTTGGTGGAGCAGCTCAGCCCCCCCTCCCCCCCGTTGCTGCTGAGCTGAGTAGAGCAAAGGAAGTGACAGGCGTCATGGCTGCTGCCTGCAGAGCACTTCGGCTTAGCTGACAGGTGACCCGTTGCATCGACTCTCCTGTGCTGTGCACAGACCAGAAAGCTGCAAATCAGGAAATCCTCCTTCACTGTCAGGCCCCAGAGCCGAGAGCAGCAAGTGAAGTCACTTCATAATGATTTCCTTTAGCGTTCTTCACCTGCAGACAGAATCTTGCCAGACTCAGAACAGAACAGAACAGAACAGAATAACAGAGTTGTTGGAAGGGACCTTGGAGGTCTTCTAGCCGAACCCTCTGCTCAAGCAGGAAAGCATGTCCCATTTCAGACAAATGGATGTCCAATCTCTTGTTAAGAGCCTCCAGTGATGGAGCACCTACAACGTCTGATGGCAAGCTGTTCCACTGGTTAATTGTTCCCACTGCCGGGAAATTCTTCCTTAGTTCTAGCTTGCTTCTCTTCTTGCTTAGTTTCCATCCGTTGCTTCTTGTCCTGCCTTCTGCTGTTTTGGAGTATAGCTCGACCCCTATTTCTTCTTTGTGGCATCCCATCAAGGGACTCAAGTCACTCTTACTACAGATATACTCTAGGGAAAGCTTAGGAGGAACGATCTTAACCCTCTTCTTGCTAGCCAAGCTTTTCCAGCTCTGCGGCCTCTTTGCCCTTGGAAAGCAGCTTTCCTTCTGCTTCCCCGCAACTCCTCACTCCGTCTGCTTGGCCTTAGAGCTACTTCGGATGTTGCACGGGGTAATATGAAGCCGTCTGGACTCCAGGGACTACCGAGCAGAGCCCCCCCCCCCCCGATGCTTTTTGGACACTTGGTCCTTGCATTGATAACGCCTTCTTTACCGTTGCATTTGCAATCTCTCGGTTGCACCGTGGGGTCTTCCTACGAAGCCGATGGACTCCCTCCTCCGCCCCAACCCATAGTTTCTCCTTGTCTTCTGAAACGCAGATGGAACAGCTGAGCATCCGCCAACTGGTGGAGGAAGCCCGGAAGAATGAAAGCAGCGCCGTGGGCCACCCAGTCGGAGAGGAGGTGCATTACGACCCGATGTATAGGAATTTCCAGGATTCTTGCGGACCTCACCAAAGGCCCATTTTCAGAGAAAACCAGCAAATTACCGTTTGAGACAGCGGAGCAAGACTAGTTCAGACATTTTTCAAGCTTTTTTCCTCCCTCTCCTGCTCTTCCTTGCCCACCCACCCCTCCGTCTTACAGCTTGGATCTTCCACAACATCCGTCGAGTCTTTTTTTTTTAAAGGTTTTGTATGTAAATATATAAAGGTTTTCAATAATTCAATTCAGTCTTTATTACGGTCACAGACCAGCACACACACACACACAAATTTTTAAACATTAAAATAAAGCAGAACCGAACCAAACAAGGCACAGTAACGTGTTGATGGTGAAATCGTCAGTGGGTGATCAAAGGCAGCCTAATTTTACAGGCTCCGCCTCCACCTCCTCTTCCTCCTCTTCCTCCCCACCCGCCCAAAAAAATCCCACTCCCTTATAGCACTGATGATGTTACCTTCTTTGGGTCATGAAACCTCTGCAAGAAAACAACCAAATTCAAGAGAGCACCAAGCACTGCACAGTCTTAACTATTTAATAGACTTAGGTTTATATACCGCTTTATAGTGCTTTCCAGCTTAGATTTATATACCACTTTACAGTGCTTTCCAGCCCTCTCTAAGCAGTTTACAGAGTCAGCCTCTTGTCCCCAACAATCTGGCTCGTCGTTTTACCCACCTCGGAAGGGTTCGAGCCTTCTCTGTGGCTGCGCCCTCCTTATGGAACGAGCTCCCCCCTGAGATTCGGACCATTACTGACCT
>JAEANM010014307.1:0-14052 GCA_017656035.1 Myanophis thanlyinensis
ACCAGTTCTCCGAACTGCTTAGAAAATTTACTACCAGTTCTAGCGAACCTGCTAGAATCTGCTGAATTTCACCTCTGCTCCCCAGCCAGGAAGGAGATATATATATATAGGACAGAAGTTGCTCTATTCGAGCTACAGTATTCCAGTCCAGTTGTTTTAGATTGGAGCTTGCCTGGTATTGAGTTATCTAAAAATGGTAGGAAACCAAGCCATCAGTTTTCAACAACAGCACATATAGGAATTGGTATACAGACATAGACAGTTTTAAGAGTGTAAAGTGGGCTTAAACTGTATGGCCCTAGGACACAGGCTGCCATTTTAGAATCAAATCCTGGTTTCTTTTCTTGGACTTGGAAAGAAGGTGGAAGCTGTTGAGATCTAACAAAGAGAATTATGAATCTAACACATCTCTGATTCAGACATCATCTTGATGGAATTTGCAATTTTGTACATGTGAACAAGAAAGAGGCACAAGTATTTTTTTCACTACATAAAAATAGAAAGAACTCCTGCCATTGAGAAAGTTGGTAGCATCTGTAGAAGCTTGCTCAACATTTGCAAATTACGATCCAAGCAGTTTCTAGAAGGGCTTGGAAGATGGTTTTTGAGGGCCATATACCAAACAGTTGTTCCACCCATGCACCCCCAGTTATGCTATGCATGTTTCAAAAAGATTATCCATATTCTTCTACTTCTTGCTACCTACACAAATATTGGCTCTTTTATATCTATTGAAGACAGACAATAAGTGTATATTGCAAACCAGGCAGGAATAACAGGGCAGAAATTGTTAGCCCAAACTAAATGGGATATGATCTTTTCATGGTAATTTTATAGCTTCTTCTTTTTCTTTTTTCTTTTCTCCATTATCAATAGCTCTGCTTATTTCACACAGTATCTTTAAGAAGGGAGAATACATAATACAGTCCTAGAGTAAGAAAGTTTAACTATAAAGACTAGAAATGTGTGTTATTCTTAATTTGTGTTTAAGGAAAGTGAGTTCTTCAGCAGTCTAAATCTTTACTATACCCACCATCTTATTTTAAATATGATTCTACAGTCATGGAATTACAGAACAGGAATGCACATGGCACAGGGATGTGGATTTTTGTAAAAAAATCCAACATAAAACAAATGCCCAACATATCAGTTTCTCTTTGCTTTGCTTTCTCTGCACTGTAAAATAAGGTTGGGGTTGACTGGTCCCAATGGATCTTTTCTGACTCCTGATGAATTTAAAGGTGAGCACAGGGGACATGGGAAGGAAAATCCTCTGCTTTTGCCAAGGGGGAGGGATTAAATGGCACCCCAGTGGGCTTTTACCCCATCTGTTGGTTTCACAAATCCCTCAACAGCACTGCATGTAAAGCAAGTGCTTATGTGTGTAGAGGTGTGGTCTGTGCATGTGTGTGTGCAGCTTGCTTACAGAAAAGGGGGGAAGGAGGCCTAAATGGCAGACTTTTTAAAAAAGTAGGCTGTTGTTGCCAGCTCTACCAGCTTGAGAGGCTGACCTCCTTGATTTAAGGGAGACTTATCTCCCTATTGAACTGGAATCTCAATCTCTCTCTCTCTCTCTCTCTGTGTGTAGGTGCTGGGGGCAGAGAGAGGAGAATTTGGAATTTGCATTGTTTTTTATTAGTGACATCATTTCTCTCTTTTCCTAAGTTATTAAATAAGATTTAATTCAACTAAGGTAAAGCATGTTTGGGTTTTGTCAAATTACAGCAGTATAAGTAATACAGCAGTCTTCATTCTACTGTCTCACATGGATGTTGACTTGGATTCTCACTATTCCTAACCAGGTTAGGGAAGCTGATCTAGAAAAATCTTCTTTAAAAGCTGAGATGAGCAGTTAAAAATAATAACAGTCAAAGGCAGTAACAGTGATAGAAGTCATTTCAATATGAACCGGCAATGTGCAGCAGCTGCCAAAAAATCCAACACAATTCTAAGCTGCATAAACAGAGAGATAGAATCAAGGTCACATCAAATGTTAATACCACTTTATAATGCCTTCGTAAGGCCACACTTGGAATAGTGCATCAAGTTTTAAAGTATAAAGAACAGTTGCTGGAACTGGGTATGTCTAGTCTGATGAAAAGAAGGACTAGGGGTGACATTGATAGCAGTGTTCCAATATCTCAGGTGCTGTCACAAGGAAGAGGGAGTCAAGCTATTCTCCAATGCACCTGAGGGCAGGACAAGAAGCAATGGGTGGAAACTGATCAAGGCGAGAAGCAACTTAGAACTAAGGAGAAATTTCCTGACAAAACAAATAATCAGTGGAACAACTTGCTTCGAGAAGTTGTGAATGCTCCAACACTGGAAATTTTAAAGAAGAGATTGGATAACCATTTGTCTGAAATGGTGTAGGGTTTCCTGCCTAAGCAGGGGGTTGGACTAGAAAACCTCCAAGGTCCCTTCCAACTCTGTTATTCTGTTAAGTCATCATTGCTGTAGGACAGAAGTTTAAAAGAGGACATATATATTGTTCTTCAGTGAGTTAAGGCAAGCCGCACACAAAAGTATGTGTTCATTAACAAAGAAGAAAGAGATTGGCATAGAAATATAAATAATCAGATCTTCTGTACATAGTAGGATTTTTAAAGTGCTGCTACTACATCTATCTAAGGCAGTGTTTCTCAACCTTGGAGATTTTTAAGATGTTTGGACTTCAACTCCCAGAATTCCCCAGCCAGCTTTGCTTTATGTGTTTTATGGGGGGAGGGGGGAGTTTGTGCTTCAACCACCTATCTATTCATTTTTACACAACATATATGAAAATGACATCTATTTGCCATTGTCTATGCTTTCTGTTCTTTCTTCCTCAAAAGTGAAAAATCTGACTTTTGGGTGGAGAGGAGGTGAAGAGAACAGTAATGCAATGCAATTTTCATAGCATGTGATTCATGTTCAATGAAAGTCTTCCAATTTACCAAAAGGTTCAGTTTTAAAGTGTGCAATCATGCATGTGACAGATTTGCCTATTGCCATTTAGTTATTCATTATGAATGCCTACCACCTTATTGTTTGATTGATAATATAATTCACATTAAAATGTGTAGATTTAATGGACCCCCCCCCAATTTGGGTACAAAGGACACATTGCAGTCCAGACCTTCTCCCCACGAAATGCACAATCATATTGCATCAAACATAGATGAAACAGTCAGTCTTATAGTAATGTTGTGATATCAATACCACTTTATGACATTGTTGAAGTGATGTCCCAATGCAAATGATGACAATGACATAACTTGTGACCATTTATATGTAGCAACACAATGCTAAAATAAAATAAATGACAAAGCTTGCATTATTTGTATAATGATGCAAAACTCAGACTGCTGAGAGTTAACAGACACTCAAGGATAATGGGCAACTGGTTCCCCCCAATGATCATTAAATAAGATCTGTGTGTGTGTGTGTGTGTGTGTCTTTTAAAGGCTGTGTAGAATTGTAGGTTTGAAAGCTTAAGTGTCCATAGCTTGTGAAAGTGTACAAACATAATACCTGTCAGTAACTCCTTAAATCAAACTTGACTTTTCTCACCTGTACATGGAAGAGAGGCAGTGTATGATCACAGATAGTGCAACATGAACTCATCACTGCATGAGAACCAAAGTCCTCTTGGTCATTATTAATTTAGCAATACATATGGGATATATCTCCTCTCTCACTCAGTCCACTATTTCAGTCAAAAACCTCTGTTCTAAAAGTTGGCTTCTGAAAAAACAGTTATTAGCAAACTTTCTTACAATCCAAAACAGATATTGGGCAATCACAGTGCAATTTCAATAACAGATTAAAAACAACTGCCAGGAATAAATACTGTGATTCCTGTTTTTAAAGGTAACAGCTCAAAAGAAGTAAATATTCTCTTCCCTGGCTGTGGCTTCATTCCTTCAGCTTTTGTGGATGGGATACACTGAAAAATCTGCATGCTCCCAAGAGTGTGTCAGACAGATTAAAATGCAGCTTGTACAATACAGCACTAGATATACAACTTTTGCACGGCGGTGGGCTGCACTTCAAAGACAGCTTGGGCCAGAACAGAGAAATGGGTCAAGCCAGGACAAAACCCAACTTGATTTAATTTAAATTAAATGTGAATTAAAATGAAATTAAACACAGTTAAAATGATTACTCTCCATGTATTTAATCATCTCCCCCTTCTGTTACATTAAAAATTACATATGATGGCAACTCTTGGAAAGGCACTAGGGGCTGCACTCAAAGCTTTTACAGGCCAGCCATGGCTCCGGAGCCTCATGTTGTGCTTCGATGGAGGGGCAAAGACTGAGTAACCTCAGAAGCAACTTTTCTAGCAGTCTTCTGCCATGGCTGCCCCCAAAGCATTGTGGGGATTGTAGTTGGGTAAGATAATGCATATTCTCTATCACAGCACTAAGATTCCTTGGAAATTTCCCAGAAGCTCCTATTCCAAAGAAACAATAGTGGCCATTACGTTTCTTTGAAGGACTGCTTCTAATACTGTTCTTTGCTTGTAATAAGGGAGAGTGTGTCAAGTGTGAAAGATCAGATCTACACATGAAGGTCCAATTAAATTGATTTACTAATGAGTAAGATTTTTAAGAGTTAGATAAAGCTCTACAGAATTCAAGAGGGGTTGGAGTTAGTCTGCTTGTGGCTACTTAGAGATTCCAGGCTGATTTCTTTTTTAACACTCTCCCCAGGTTCTGCCACTCCTACCCCTATAGAATGCTAAGTATATTTTGGGTCTCATTTCAGAAGCAAGAGCCTGGAACGCAAATAAGTCACTAGTATTAATTGTTCCCCCCCCCAAAAAAAAAAAAAAAAGAAAGCACTGGATATGTTGACATTGCTAAGGTCTTTGATTCTGCCCAATTCCTCTATGTTGTTAGGGAAGATCAATCAAATAGGGTTAAAGATGTTACAGTTGCTAAAAAGAAATAATAATCCCATAGTAGTCGGCGCATTACAATAAAAATTATATTCAGTGAAAGTTGCTCAATTAACAGTTATTCTATAGTATCACATAATTAGGCTGGACCCACAACATAACACTTCTAATTATTTAACACATTCTTTGATGCTTCTGTATTTCTGCATGTCTTTGGTTCTCACATGTACCATAGTACCAAGATATAGCAGCATGGATGAGCTTGTCCCCACAGTGCTCAAAGGAGGATTTTCCCAGTATATCAGGGAGAAACATTCTGATGTCTTCTTGTTAGCCTGGATTTCAAATATTCTGTCATTGTGTCATATGAAGAGGCTATGAGAACTGTCATTCAAAATAACTTCCATACTTGTAATATCCTTAGCAGAGTCCATGACCCAATGTGATATTTCACTATTTCATTGTTCCTTCAAAGCTCTTTAGGTACAGATTGGACAGACTGAAAAAAAACCCCTACTCTTATCTAAATATTTATATCAAACAGGCTTTGTAGGTGCTTTTCAGGGATGCCTTTTTATTTCTCTATTTCTACCCATCTACTCCTAAATTTGGATTAATGACATGCAACTTTTTTTCTTCCATCCCATTTTTAAAAACTTGACAGTTTTTGAGTCCCCCCTCCTACTTTTTTCATGCTAGTTCAAAAGGATTGCCCAATGACTTTTGTTGACAATTAAACCAATGAAAAGATCTTGATTTGTTCACAAAAAAACACCACCACCATGACACTAATTTTAGAAAGCATTCAGAATTAAAGAGGAACCTGCTATAGAAACCAAGCCAGAATCAATGCAAATCCATGCACCACTGCTGATGTACTGTAGAGCAAAACAAATTATGGAAGTTTGAGATATTGCTGTGGAAAGACCTAAGGCACTCTTAGCATTATTAATGAATATTACTGTTCTCTGAAATATACATATGGGTTTTCCAGAACATAGAACGATCGCCCAATTCAGTAAATTTATTGCAAGGCCCATAACAATATCGACTGTGTATCTCTCTGTAGGAGTGACAAGGCTGACAGTGATAATTTTCTGATTCCTGCAAGAATCTCAACCAGGCATCCCACTTCCCAAAAATGTAGCACTCCTCCTTATCCTGTTCCATGTTTGGCTGATGAAGATGTGAGCACTAAAAGGAGGAAAGTTAATGATGCATCACGGCCAGCCTGCCTACACCAGGCAGAGTCACCCCACAGGACTGACCTGCTGTCCACGGACAGCTCTCTTGATGGGCAAGGGCTTGCGGAAAGAAACAGGGCAGAGGCTTCCCTTCCTGCATCCTTCCCTCCTTTGGTCCCAACCTGATGCTTGACTTACAATCACCAACCAGTTTGCAGCTTCCAGTCCCCAAAGAAAGACTAAAGTTAAAACATCTGTTAATTTATAAACCAATTTAACCATGACTGGTTAATAAATAGCGAACAGCTGCCAATTCCACTACCCCTTAGCTCAGAAGAAGGGCACTCTGGGAACTAGGATGGGAACAGATTAATTGAGCTGCCTTTTTAAAAACTCTGCTCTTTCTTGGGCACACATGTGGCTTTCTTTCACCCCCTCACCCCCCCACCCCCATCAATTCTCTGGTTAGAATTATTCCCCCAGAACTGAATAACTTTCTTTAGGAAATTGAAGATTTGTAAGCAAGATGGATAGAAGTATAACAAATGGAAAGATGTTCATTAATCTGATGGCTGATGCTGTTGGTTTTCTGAATAGAAATTCTAAAGAAATAAGATTCTAACCGTTCACAGGATGTACTTTTTGTTCTCAATACCTTCACTTCCAGTCTCTGCTAAAGAAATAAGATTCTAACCGTTCACAGGATGTACTTTTTGTTCTCAATACCTTCACTTCCAGTCTCTGCATGAACGAGGGCTGACAGTAATTCTTCATCAGTTAAAAAAAATAAACTTCATATTAAATAATTTAGAGATAAAATAACTTGAACGATGCATCAGTTTCCTTGCAGAACCTATATAGGGCCAGTGAACTATAGGTTATGTATATCAAGCTATAAACTATAATGCACTGTTATATGGAAACTGGATATCATAAGTCAAATATTGTTCCTCTCATGTATTTTCAACTCAGATAATTCATATTTGAAATGTTTCCTAAGGCATACTACAAGTTGAATTTAGAGCACATCATATACTGTTCCTGTTACTTTGAAAGGGCATATGGAGAAACAACCTTGGCACCTTTAAGATGCATGGACTTCAATTCCCAGAATTCCTCATCAACATCTTAATAGTGCTAAGAAAAATACTGTTGTAATGGATCAATAGCTGCTGATGTGAAAGGCCTATTTGGACAAAAGCCTGCAAGTCAGAGAAAGCTTTCATCTTTATTCCTGGTATGGTACTTTTCCAGATGTAGACATTGGAATGTGTCATTTGCAGATTTCCACTTCAAACTGAAATTCTGCAATTAAAAAAAGTCAACCATCTTACTAAATGGCTTACATGATATTCTATACTTTGTGCCTTAACTTTGCCATCTGAAATAATTCTCTCATTACAATATTCAGGTTAATTATGCATAAACAGAAAGCCATTTTGTATTAGGGCTGCGCCATGATATTTTGCTACCTAAGGCAAATGACAAAGCTGCATCGCTGCCCATCAATTTCAAGTACAAAAAGCAAATAGATTGGAAGATGATCCTTTCTCTTATACTAGTAGCAAGGGAGTGTCCCTATGATCAGGTTAGCAGACCAGCTTATGACAGCAATAAAGACTTGAGTTGCATTCTGGGCCCTATAAAGAGTGCAGAGAAGAGCAACAATGATGATTAGGGGACTGAAGGCTAAAACATATAAAGAACGGTTGCTGGAACTGGGTATGTCTAGTCTGATGACAAGAAGGACTAGGGGTGACATGATAGCAGTGTTCCAATACCTCAGGTGCTGACACAAGGAAGAGGGAGTCAAGCTGTTCTCCAATGCACCTGAGGACAAGACAAGAAGCAATGGATGGAAACTAATCAAGGAGAGAAGCAACCTAGAACTAAGGAGAAATTTCCTGACAGTTAGAAGAATTAATCAGTGGAACAACTTGCCTCCAGAAGTTGTGAATGCTCCATCGTTAGAAGTTTTTAAGAAGAGATTGGACAACCATTTGTCTGAAGTGGTATAGGGTTTCCTGCCTAAGCAGGGGGTTGGACTAGAAGACCTCCAAGGTCCCTTCCAACTCTGTAATTCTAAATTCTATTTTCTGAGCCCTTCTCCCTGATCAACAGTAGCACTTCCTTCTTCAGGCAGATGATTCACTGAGCAGCTGAGTCTGGCTTCCTATACTAAAACGATCAGTGAAAGCCCAACTATAGTTCTGCTGATTGATTTCATAATTTATCCCCCGAAGAAAGCAAATCTGAACCAGCCCACAGACCCTCCACACTGCTACAGATGCAATCTGTGGATTGGTAAATAGTAATTTCCAGATAAGGGCCAGCCTTTCCAACTTGAACAGTAAAGGTCAGGATACAACTTCAGAAATGCACTAGTCCCAATGCAAGGATCCACCAGGGTTCAAAGAGCTCGTTTTTAGCATTTGCAGTGGATCTGGATTCTTTTCTTCCAACAATGCACCTCTGTCAGATTGAAGGCATGAGAACACTGGAAGATTGAAGATGTTGTTTTCCATCCATGTGGTAGGTTCCTGGGGATGACCTTAAATCTCCTGTGTGTTGCCAATTTAACCTGGTCACTGTGAAAAAATAAATCAAATTACTTGACCATATCCTGTATATCAGTCTAGATACAGGTCTGATTTAAGAGGTCACACTCAGAATGTGATTCAAGGTCAATATTTATCTGTCTAGATTGATGCAACATTTTTGCAAGTGTTCAGATTTTAAAAAAAAATCTAGATATAAAATGGAATGTGTCAAAAGTAGTCCAGCGAAACCACATTTTCAACCAACATTTGCATGTCTTTATGACTTATATCTTGCTTCATTTTGGAAGCCTGAGCAGCTTATGATATTAATATAAGAAAAATTTAAAAATTAGTTAATACAGTCATAATCAGGCAGTCTGTTGTACCATAATTTGTGAGCAGCATTTTTTCATCCCTCTAAGGTCCCTCTGTTACTGTTACTGTTTTTGAGCCAGGTTTCATCTAATCTGTACTTGTACCTTTGATTTTTCCTGCCTAGGTGTAAAATCTTGCTTTTCTCTACATTAAGTTTTGAATTGTTGGATAGTTGTTGACATTGTTGTAGTTGTTGTAGACATTGTTCAAGTCTGTCAAATTCTTTTTGGATCCCAAACTGTCTTTTGGGTTGTTGGCTATTCTTGCCAGCTTAGTGTCATCTGCAAATTTGATGAATTCCCATTCTATTCCCTCATCTAAATCATTTATGAAGATATTTAAGAGTACTGGGCCTAAGATGGAACATTGTGGTACCCTGCTGCTTACTGTTTTCCATGTAGATGTAGTACCAATGAAGTCTAAGTATACTATGTCCACAGCATTTGGCTGGTCTACTAAGTTAGTCACTCTGTCAAAGAATGAAATAAGATTGGTTTGGCATGATCTGTTTTGAACAAACTTATGCTGGCTACTACAAATAAATAACTTTGTTTCTAGATATTCACAGATTTTTAAAATTATTTTTTCAAGTATCTTTCCAGGTATTGATGTTAGGCTGATTGGTTTGTAGTTTCTTGAGTTGTCTCCCCATTCCCCACTTTGTAGATGGGAACCACGTCAGCTATTTTCCAATCCTCTGGTTGTTCCCCAGTGCTCCAGGATTTTTTAAAGATATGGTACAACGGTTCTGAAATAACATCTGCCAAATCCTTCAGAACTCTTGAATGTAAGCTATCAGGTCATGGTGATTTATATTCATCAAAATCAGACAGGTGTTCTCTTACCATTTTCTTGCTTATTTTAATTTTTATTTCTGATCTGTCTTTTACATATATGTTTTGGTAGGTTGGACTACAGTTTCTTTTTGTGTGAAGACTGACGCAAAGAATGAGTTAAGCAGCTCTGCATTCTTTCTACTGTTACTTCCTTGCCATCATTTCTCTTTTAGTGGACCATTTTCTAGACTTTTTCTTGCTATTTATATATTGAAAGGGACTTTTTAAATTATCTTTGACTTTTGTTGCAAGTCTTTGTTTATTTTGAGCCTTTGCCTTCCTGACTTCATCTCTGCAGATTCTGGCTGTCTGCTGATATTCTGCCTTAGTTATCTGTTCCTCTTTCCATTTTTGTACTTATCCTTTTTGTTTTTCAATTTATCAGAGAGATCTTTATGCAGCCATACTAGTTTCTGCTTTGATTTTTTTTGTTTTTCTTTTTCAGTGGCATTGTGTTGGACTGACTTTTATGATCATATTTTTTAGTTTCCCATGCTTCTTGAATTGTTTTCCCCTTTAAGGATTTTTAGCCATGGTATTTTTCTTAGGCTCTCTCAAAGTTTGTTAAAATTAGCTCTTTTAAAGTTTAAGACACTGGTTAGATTGTATTCTATTGCTTGTGTTTTCATTATATTGAATTCCAATATGACATGGTCATTCTCACCGACCAAGGTTCTGTCAACTTCAACTCCCTCCATCACTTCTTAGATTTAGGTCCAATATAGCTCTTCCTCTAGTTTCCTTCTCTATCTTTCGGATGACAAAGTTGTCAACTAAAAGTTGCCATTTTGAAGAGTCGTGTTCCTAAGGTTCTCTAAAAATATTGTACCATATCTTTAAAAAGAAGGAAGTAGTCTGGATATTTGGCAGTAAGCCATTCCAAAAGGGGGGCCATCACTGAGAAGGCTGAAACCCAAGGTTGATGAACATGGCACTCCTTTGATTATGAGACCTTCAACAAACCCTTTCTCCCAGACTAATAGATCCAACTTAGTCACAGAGATATCCAGGTCTAGAGTCATCTAGATGTTTAAAGATTACAATATGGCAACAATACATTAACAGTAATCTAATCTAAAAATAAAAGGGCATGAATGAGTGCAAGTTTTTGAAAGAAGAAAGATATAACTGACATATATATCATGTAATTGTAAAAAAGTCGTTCTGGCCATAGCCTCTACCTGTTATTCAAAGAGGAGCTGGGGATCCAGGGTGATCGTCTATTGCAGGTAACTTCAGTCAGGGCTATCTAGAATTAATTTCCTATCTAGAATGAAGCAGACTATTTTTGGGCTCAATTTACCTGTATTTCCAAATCCACAGGGACTAAGAACAGGATTAATCTTGGCTTTCTGCTTTCAGATGCATAGCCTCCTGGAATTGGGTCTGAATTTTTACCACATCTGCTTAGCCCAGAGTAAAGTTGTATAAATGCAGAGATATAGGGATATACAGCAAGATGTTATACATTAATTTATTCATTGAGCTACTGTTCTAAGTCAGGTCTGGAGAATCCAATGTGGAAACTGCAGCTTTCTAGGTTACACAATAGTTATCTCTATTTGTGCAACCTTTTGCCCCTAGATTATAATTACACGTCAGTTTTTAAATAATATTTGCCTTTTTTGGTTTTAATTTACATTTTGCATGGGGCTCTTTAAGAATGAGTATTTTCCTCCTTGCCTTTTACCAGTGATGAGGTGATTTCTTTTTTTAAAGAAAGTGGAAAGCAATTTCCAACATCCTCCATTCTGTACAGATTGATGGGAGCTGATGGGATTTATACATCAGCAAAATCTGGGGAGCCACAGATTCCCATCTTTGCCTTAGAGAATCTTCAGCCATATGGGTATCTGGAATAATGGTCATTCTAGAATTGGCTGTATCCCTTTTTGGGTTGATGTAATGCAGCTGCCTACCAATTAGTGTACATGCTGGGAGTTGGGCAGTTGAAGTAAAAAATTAGAGATAGATCTAGGAAATGGGATTCAGCATTAAAAATCTAATCTTCTATGTTGTTGACTTTTTCAAATGAAAACAGTCTACTCTGTTTCAAGTAGCATTGATATCAGTAGGATATATACTTTCGTTCCATAAAATCTCACTGAAGATATTATGTAGGTGGTGACATTAAGTTAAATTAGATTATCTTTGTTCAATTTGATTTTCCAAATTGTGACACCAGCAATTACTTCTGTAAACATTGTACAGCCACAGCCTAATCATATGCTATACAAATAAGTGCTGTTCTGTGGGATGTCTCAAATGAAAACAGAGGGCCTCGGAGGTTAATCTTAATATCCATACAGCAGGAGGAAATTCTTCAGGGACTCTAGTCTCAAGTTATTTAAGGCTTTAAAGTTTTAAAACCAACCATTTGAATTGTGCTCAGAGAGCTGGCACCAATACACTTGATTAAAAATTGGCAAGATATATATTAGATGTATCCAATCCAAGTCAACAAATGCGCTGCTGCATTTTGCATTAACAAATGTCCAGACAGTGGACGGTTCCATTTACAACACATTGAATTAGTTTCTAGGACACATTCTCTGTGGATACTTAAATGGGTGATAAGAGGAAAAAGTAACTTGGGCCACCAATGGTGGCTCTAACTCTCAAAGTATGATCTCACACTCTATATCTGAACTTTGAGGAATAGCGGAACTGCATCCAGAAATCTGCATATAAATAGCCTCTCATAATTCATCATCTTATTTATAGGAAGGAAAAGCAGGGGTGGGAGAGAGATCAATACAATAAATCTAGAGCCTGGTTGCTTAAACTATGGTCTTGAGGACCCCTGGGTTCCATAAGCCCAGGCTGCCAGATATTGAAGGATTTGCAAATTTTAAACCAATCTCTTAGTATTATTTTTTATTTGTTTAAAACAAGGTTTTTCATGATTTTTTTTATGTTAATATCTAACGAGTTCAGTACTGTTATTTTTACACGATTCAGTAAACATTCTACAAATACATTAATTTTAATTTTTATAGATAAAAACCAATCAATATAAGCTACACAAACAAAAGCTGAAGAAGTTTAAGAAACGTTCTAGAACAGAGATTTTTGAGTGATTTCTTGCACTCAAGGATTACAAGTAGCAATAGAAAAAGCACAGGGTTTCCCCCCCCCCATCTGGTTTTGTTGTTGTTGGATATAACTATAAATGGCAGCAGTCATAACCATGTCAATAGATCATTCCACGCTCTACATCAAAGATGGGGAACTGTTCCCTCTTTATAACTTGTGGACTTCAACTCCTAGAATTCCTGAGCTAACATGGGAATTGAAGTCTACAACTCATAAAAGAGCCCCACTAATGCTTTAGATCAACTTTCTTCAATCAAAGAAGCTTACAGTGATTCAAAAAGTCCTTAATATACTGTATATGAACTGCTTTGAATTATTGAAAATGCTGTATAAATGTGAAATATTGTTTATTGGCATAGGAGCCTGGCAGCAGGAAATAATCCTGTGGAATCTACAGCTTGAAGTTGGGGGAGGGGCGGCTTGGCTGTCGGCCATGTTCTGGACCCCCCCGCCCCTTTTGGGGGCCGTGCTTGTCGGGCTGGTCTTGCCCTTGGATAGACCCCCGGAAGATGGTGAGCCGGACAGTAACAGCGGCAGAACCATTTCCGGTGATGGTGGAGGCGACCTCTACGAGTGAGAATTGGGGGGGTTTATGATTTGGTCATCGGCCTGGTTGGCAGTATCCCGGACCTCCCCCCCCTCGCCCCCAATGGCAGTGTCCACCTGGCTTTCAAGGTTCCTATTTTCGATCAAACCCTCAGCCAGTTTATTATTCTGGAGAGATGGTGGCTGAGAGGGTGGAAGCAGTAAGTGGACCCTGTGGCTCGGCCTGCGGTTGGAGACGGCGGCGGCTTTGTGTGTCTGACTCTCCCCAGTGGTCTGGTATATATAGTCCTTCCCATCAACAGCGAGAACAATATCATCAACGGCAACAGTGGCGATCCTGGCGGCCAGATCCACCTTGTTTGGAGAGGAGGAGGCGTCCGGACCAATGGCGGCAGCGATGGCGGTGTCCGGAACAACGGCAATGGTCTCAAGGACTGGTCCCTCCTACTCCCCCCCGGACTGGAGTGATGGAGACGGGGGAGCACTTGGCAACTTCTTCCCTTGACTGCTATTATGAACAATATCAGCGCAGAACTTTTAAGGACTGGCCCCCTACTAAATTTATTCCCCAAAGGGTTTTTAATCTGGAT